>OZ010717.1:23129902-23183778 GCA_963932345.1 Ophion ventricosus
AGAGAGAGAGCCCGAGTGAAGAGAAATCTTGCCAAGCGTGTCCGATAAAACAGTTGGGAGAACTTGCGCGCTTAATATTTCTCTCTCCTCTTTGGCAAATACCCGAAAAAAAGCAAACGAATGCTCTGGCGCGTGCAAGATTTACGCCTAATTAAGAAATGATTTGTGTTACTGACTGCAAACGTTCAACGTCCACTTCTGCACCATCCACCTTTAAAATCGAAGATCAGCCGAAAATGTTTTTTACACCTTTTGTTTTGTCGCAAAGACTACATCAATATTCGTTTCGATTGTTACAACATTGTTATACAACTTGTTTTATTGATACAACTTTTGCAAGGTGCATTCTCTCTTCTCAATACTTTTTCGCTTGGCACTATTTTCGCTTGTCCCTGTCATTTGGGGACGCTTGGAAGATCGTAGAAATTTGTAACGCAAAGAGATTTCTTGGCACGAATATATATATATATATTCGTGCCAAGAAATCTCTTTGCGTTACAAATTTCTACGTAGAAATTTGATCGTAGAAATATATATATATATATATATATATATATTCGTGCCAAGAAATCTGTGCGTTACAAATTTCTACGATCGCCGATGACGATATATGCATATATATATACATACACGCATATATATATATATGCGTGTGTATGCATATATCGTCACCAGGCCGATCGCGGTCGATTCGGTTGCCAAACCTGCGACTTGGAAATTAGCCAGGAAAAAGGTAGTCAGGGTTTTCGGTATAGGTCTTTGTTCTCGTTTCGGTTTTTTATCTTTATCGACCGGTTGACAAAACGAACTATCCATATTATCAGTATCGGAATCGTAGATTGGTGTAGAAATATAAATAAATATATATATATATATATATATATATATATATATACACACACACATACAGACGCCTCCATATAAATTAACACGTAACGAAGCTTGTCTCAATTATTTTCGACGCTTAATAATGATACGCCCAATTTGATATTCCGTATTTTTTTTAAAATGATTAACAACGATCCGTCGAAGTTGGAAAGATTCCACACCGCACATTGAACTTAATCTCGGTCTGTCTCTCTTTCTCTCTCTCTCTCTCTCTCTCGCCTCGCTCTCGCTCTCTTTTCTTTCTTTCTCTCATCTTCGTCGACACGAATGGCCCGTCTTATTTATCGTTTGACGATTAAAAACTACAATACCACACCCGAACACGCTTGAAAACACTTGCTACAATGAATATCCACGCGAAATGATACATATGTGTGTCTCTGCAAAGTATTACGTAGCCGACTTGGCAGAAATTTATCGTCGTTTGCTGCGAAATTCAGCTTGAATTATTTCGATCTGTTTTTTTTTTTTTTTCTTCTATTTTAGTTGGCGCATCTGCGAACCCAAAATTATCCGTGTAACGGTGTAACACTAACAGCGAACATTTTCGTTATTCCACACAGGAGGGGACGTGCTCACACAACAGATGTGTATTGCTCTTTATTATTTGCCCTCCTCCCTGTCATTCCGAGCCCCGTCGCCTCTTGCACTTCTCAAACCACGCGGCGCTTCTTTATATTCCGATCCTTCCTTTTCGTTTCTTAGTCCTTGTACTTTTTTTTTTTTAATATATATAGATGTATACTCAACTCTCCATTTCCCCCAACGAACTAGCCTAATCTTTTTAATCTTTTTTTTCTCGTCTATTTGCGCAGGGAGGGACAATTCTTGAGGCCTCTGATTTCTTTTTTTTTCGGTGTACAGGCTGAGTGGAATATATATGCCCACACATACAAAGAGAGAGAGAGAGCGAGAGTGAGGGGGGGGGGGGGGGGGGGGGGGGGGGGGGTAAGAGAGAGATAGCTGATACTTCAGTAAGAAGCGTATAAGGAAACTTCTCAACACTCCATGGGGCCCGGTTTGCCTTAAGTGGTGTACGAGAGAGAGTGAGTGAAAATTGGATCTAGAGGGTCGTTGAGAACAAGAAGGATAAAAAAAAACAGACCAACAGCTGCATTGTCAGATCGCGGTTAATATATATATATATATATATATATATATATATATCTTCGCAAGAACGTTGTTTCCTGGAAGAACGTTCCTGCGAACAATGAAACTCCCTTGTGCGTGGAAATGCGTGGGAGATATAGGAAGAGAGAGGGAGAGAGGGGGAAAGGGAGAGAGATTGAGCGAGGGAGAAAGAAAGCAAAAGCAAGAAGAGAATAAGAGAGTTCAGGATCTGCTGCGAAACTTCTCGGGCACCATTGTCGAGACCGCGACCAGTTTTTCACGCTAAGAGCAGAAGTAGCCACCGACAGCGAACTTGGACCAAGAAGGCCCTTCATTCATATATATGTATATATATATATAGCGCCGCAACAGAACCACGCTCGTTCAGTTTTTCTTCTCCTCGTTTGTCAAAAGACCCTCTTCGTTGCTTTCTATTATACGAAGTGGTCTCCTCTTATGCCCCTTCGTGAAATGGCCATCTTAGTGAGGCAAAGAGCGAGGGAGAAAAATGCCTTCGTCTCATTCGAAAGGCTCGATGAATTAAGCTGGGCCGATCCGCGAGATCTGCGATACGAAATTATACTTTGACCGCTTAATTTATCGAAGCGGTGATAAGAGCTTGGCCGTCGAACAATCGATAATTCAACAACAGTGTCGGACGGTACATTTGTGACAAGTGAAATCTCGAAAGTATTGCAAGTTGATTTGATTTTTATATGACGTTGAAGTTCGCAGCGTTGAAATGCGATGCGTTTTCCGCTCGTTTTCCATTTCTCTATTATTATGCTTATCCAAAGCCTTTATGCAAATCCAGCTCGCAAATCTCTAATAATAATACGGAAAAATGTTTGAGTGATTTGCACATTCAAAAGAAAATTATTAGATTTATTTTTCGTTGCATTCCAACGATGCAAACTTCAATATCATTGATTTTATATTTTTGATTGTACTTTTCAAGAGCTTTATCGAAAATATTTACCATTTAAGTAAAATATAAAAATTATTTAAATATAAATACTATTTCAATAATCATTATTTAACAGTTTAAGTAATTGATTATTAATTAATTGCTTAATTCAATCAAATTAATTTAAGGGAGGAAAAACCTTTAGACGCCCGACAAATGAGTAATTTTTCATGAATTTATTCAAAGGTGATAAAATAATCGCATCATTGTAAAATTTTGACATTATCTTGTGACAACTTTCAAGTGTTAACATTTTTTTTTTAAGGCCTTAGGCCACTCTAGAGGCCAAAAAGGGCAAATTTTGTGATTTTTTTTTTCAGCGAAACCATAAAATAAATCGGAATTACAAAATAGGGGTTTTATTATACACGTAAATTGACTATACAAAATGATTTTTTCACAGCGATACATGTCAAAATGGCGACTGTGCAGCATTTTTCCGATCACGCCTTTATTTCTGGAAGGTCAACGGCCGGACCAACAGCTCCTATAATTTTTGAGTTATGATGAGACACTAAAGTTTTTTCGATTATACATAAGAATAGCTATAGAAGTACGTAGGATTTTTTTAATATATTGTTTTTTGTAAAAATAGCGCATTTCTAAAATAAAAAGTATAAAATGCCATGAGAAAATCGTCAGAAAATTGTTTATAAAAAAGGAACCATGCAATATAATAAATAAATCCTACGTAGTGCCTCAGAAAATGTAATTCTAAATATACAGGTAAAATTTGAAGTGAATCGGTTGAAATTTGTTTGAGTTATGAGTCCGGCCGACTTGAAAAATGTAGTTTTGAGATAAACGCGTTTAAAGTTAGTAGAAAGTCACGACGTGAATCAAGAGGGGTTGCGGTAAAATTCGAAAATGGAGTACTTAGAGATTTTTCACACCCATAATCTTTTAGAATATAATATTATAGGTACGAAGTTACATTTTTAACAAAATAAAAAACGATTTTTGGAAAATCCTCGAGTGGCCTAAGGCCTTAAACAAAACAAAACGGCGGCATTATAAGGCGTCTTATAATTCCTTTAGGCGTCTTTTGCGTGCTATCGAAAAGTGTTCTATTTGTCTGATTTTTTCTATTGATCTGAAACAGAAAGCGACAATATTTTTCGATTATTGACACGTGCAGGAAAAGGATATACCTGTAAAAATATAAAAAAGTAAAATTAAAAATTAAGTAGGCTTTTTAATCAAATTTTCACATTTTTGACCATTTTCTCGACAATTTTTACCCCAAAAAAGTAATTTATTTACGCGTTAACCTTATAACTTTAGGTATATCCTTCCGATAATAGTATAGTGAGAAACCTCCCGAAATTTCAGCCAGATCGATCAATATAACTTTTTGAGCTGTAACATGAGCAATTTTTGAAAATGCAGTTTCGAGATAATCGCGTTCACAGCACGCGGTCCCGGCGCGCTCTCGACTATGTGCTATAACTTCGTACATATTTCATATTTCGATTTTTCGATTTTCCAGTATACTCTCAATATATTATACTTTCGAAATATGTGAAAAAAAATCGATTTTTTCAACATTGTAAAGGGGTTTTCTCCCTTAATGACTCATTAATTGATTAATTAATAATAATCTGGTTAATTGGAGTACTGAATTATGTAACTATTTGAGTAAAATATAAAAATGATTTTACTTAAATAGATCCTGGTTGAACGTTTTTTTTAACACTATGTCTGTACGAATATCGAAGTATCCATACGCAAGCCCTGTTACTAACTGCCCTACACTATCAGCATCTATTGACTCACGAGGACGGACGACCGGGTAGACGTCACAGAGCCAAGCAGGGCATGGCAAAGGGCTATGGGGTTACGAAGGCGACGTCGACACCTCATCTGGGCCGTTTGAATCTCCCGTGCGAATTATATCGCGCAGGGGTCGTCGACGTTGATGTACACTGGCTCTAGATTTCTCTCCCTCTCTCTCTCTCTCTTCGTGCTATTAAGCAGCACCTGGTGTGACGTCTCGGCGCTGCAAATTAAGCCCCGGTGTGGTCCTGACTAGCGACACAACTCCGAGCAATCTCAGGTCTCGACTCCCTCCAAGGAAACACACAGATGCAAACGTCCACGTTGCTAACCACCCGGAAGTAACGTTTCGTCAACGCTAATACGACAATCGAGGTTTCATTGGCTAATTGTCGGCACGACACGGTGCTTAGTTCGAATATACTTCTGATACATCGCGCGAATATTTCAATTACGTTACTTATTGGCAATTTGCAACGAACCACTGATTGAAATTTGCATTCATTTTTCAACCGAAACTTCCAACTTTCTAATTTGATGAGGAAAAAAAATAATACAGTAAAAAAAGAACCAAATCCTGCCAAAGGATTTATACATCACATTTTAAGAATCTTTTTGAAATTTTTGTTTTGAATGAACCGATTGCATGCAATCGTGAGGAGCTCCAGCGAGGGACATGTTTTACGCCGGTCACAATAACAGCGCTTTCAGCCAATTTATGCAATTTTTTAATGAATTTTTCATGAATTTTTTCAGCCAATTTATGGAACAAATTGTCAATATACCTCAATATTTATAGTTTTAAATACAAACAAACTTGGATGAAATCGGACAAATACTTTTCGAGATAACAATTGTCGAAAATCATTATTTTTTTCGTCGTTTACTCGGGTGTGTCTTAGGCCACTGTAGAGGCCAAAAAAGGGCATATTTTGTGATTTTTTTTTCAGCGAAACCATAAAATACATCGCAATTACAAAATAGGAGTTTTATTATACACGTAATTGACTATACAAAATTATTTTTTCACCGCGATACATGTCAAAATGGCGACTGTGCAGCATTTTTCCGATGACGCCTTTATTTCTGGAAGGTCAATGGCCGGACCAACAGCTCCTGTAATTTTTAGTTATGATGAGACACTAAAGTTTTTTCGATTATATATAAGAATAGCTATAGAAGTACGTAGGATTTTTTGGATATATTGTTTTTTGTCAAAATGGCGCATTTTTAAAACAAAAAATATAAAATACCATGAGAAAATCGTCAGGAAATTGTTTATAAAAAAGGAACTATGCAATATAATTTAAAAATCCGACGTAGTGCCTCAGAAAATGTAATTCTAAATATACAGTTAAAATTTCAAGTGAATCGGTTGAAATTTGTTTGAGTTATGAGTCCGGCCGACTTGCAAAATGTTGGTTTGAGATAAACGCGTTTAAAGTTAGTAGAAAGTCACGACATGAATCAAGAAGGGTTGCGGTAAAATTCGAAAATCGAGTACTTAGAGATTTTTCACACCCATAATCTTTTGGAATATAATTTTATAGGTACGAAGTTACATTTTTAACAAAATAAAAATCGATTTTTGGAAATCCTCGAGTGGCCTAAGGCCTTAACTCGAAGTACCACTGGAGCCGAATCCAGACTGCCCATCCGCCAGTCTCGATTATAATTACGTTTTTATATGTATACGGTAACGATGCTACACCAACATCTGCACGTACGTACGCTAAGTGTCTCTATGTCGCTACACACATACACACGCACTAACACACACGCACGTCCGTGTATACATCGAGAAGCGGTCTGGTTTGCAATAATGAGGAGTTTGCACAAGCCCGGGAACCCGCGCGATGGTTCTTCAAACAATGATAGCAATGACAAACAAACCGGGGTGGATATAGAGGAATAGAGAGAGTGGGAGAGAGAGAGCGAGAGAGCGAGAGGGGTGGTAGGGAGGCGGGGGGATACGGCGAGAGATGCAGAGAGACCGCCGGAAACATCCCCCCGGGTGGACATTCGGACAAATATACTCTCGCAGCAGGAAAATCTTAACATAGTTCCTCTTCCGTTCTCTCTCTCTCTCTCTCTCTCTCTCTCTCTCGCTCTCGCTCTCGCTCTCGCTCTCGCTCTCGCTCTCGCTCTCGCTCTCGCTCTCGCTCTCGCTCTCGCTCTCGCTCTCGCTCTCGCTCTCGCTCTCTCTCTCTCTCTCTCTCTCTCTCTCTCTCTCTCTCTCTCTCTCTCTCTCTCTCTCTCTCTCTCTCTCTCTCTCTCTCTCTCTCTCTCTCTCTCTCTCTCTCTCTCTCTCTCTCTCTCTCTCTCTCTCTCTCTCTCTCTCTCTCTCTCTCTCTCTCTCTCTCTCTCTCTCTTCCTTTCTCATGAACAGCGAATGATTAGCTCCAATAGATGTAGGAATAATAAATTTACAGAAAAAAAATCAACATATTGATGGCATTGCTTTTTCAACCGTTTATACGATATTGAAGTTAGCATCGTTGGATCGCAACGAAAATCCTTCTTTATTTTTTCATTCCTTTATCTGTATCATTATCCAAACTCTTCTTTTGCAGTTTTAGGTTATCGATCCCTAATAAGGATCTTCAAAAACATTTCAGTGATCTTTCTATCCTAAATGTACAAAAAAAAAAAACAAAATGGGCGGTACGACGAAAAAAAAATTCATTGCATTCCAGCGATGCCAACTTCAATAACGTACGAGCATTCTTAATCCTTCGTGGTCACCCTGGGTAGAATCGACCCGTCGATCAATTTTTGGTGTAAATATATAAATAGTTCCCGGCTTCGAATGGGACTGTATTCACTATCTTACCTGGAGTTTGAACTATCCTCATACCACAAAACTGACCCTCTTCACATGTCCGAATAAAGACCTTTTTTGGAACGCGCACTATGCTATTATTTTTTCCCAGAAGTAGTATATCTAAGGAGTATCATGTCCAAATATTAGGTAATAATGTTGAAAATTCACGGAACTATGATTTTTTTTTAGCGAAAAAGGGTCTTTTGCGCTTTCACTTAAACACGTCGCTATTTCATTTCTTATAAATAAATTTTTCGTACATCATCTAGAAAGTTCAAAGCTTGTTCCTTAATTTTTTGAACCACTTGGGACGGATAGTTTGGTCACAATACTTTTTTGAAAATGTCTGGGTAGAATCGACCCAAGTGTATGATCACCGCGATTGAATTTGGATGTGTGACCACGAAGGGTTTTAAAAAAAACATTTCTTCATTTTCTCTATCATCCAAAATCTTTTCTTGGCAATTTAAACTGTAGATCTCTGATGCAATCTCTGATAAGAATCCCGAAAAACGTTTCAGTGATTCTCGTAGTCCAAATTTGGCCAAAAGACATTTGGCTACGAAACTTTCGTTACGTTCCAACCGTTACGTTCCAACTGTACGAACTTCAATATCATCAGTTTTTTTCCTACTCTTCAATATTTGACAATCATTTTTTTGCGTCCTTGTTGTGGTGTCTTGACGCACGGAATGAGACTGTCGTCACGGGAAATTGAGCCACGAAACTATTCACATAACATTGCAAGTACGATTGTGCAAAAAAAAACGAGAAAAAAAATGTCACACCTTTAATTTAAAAAAAAAAATCTTACATTTTTTTTATCCTTCAATCTTAAAATCTTTCGTAAAAAAATACTAATGTCATATAATATTGACTTTGGCCTCTTCTGTGCCACGAACCTCGTGTGCCATTTTTGCTTCTCTCTCCCTCCTTCACCCTCCTCTCCTGCCTTCATCTCTCGCAAGTTTTCCTTGCCGTTTTCTTCAGCGTCTACGTGTTAAATATGTGTATCGTAATTGACGAGAAAATGAAACACTTATTGGCATACTTTGGTGTTCGAATGGAAGGGTCGTCGTGGAGACCCAATCAATGGGGTGGACTGGTAAATAACTGTATTACCTTTTGCCTGTTTGTGCAGTCTCTCTCTCTCTCTCTCTCTCTCTCTCTCTCTCTCTCTCTCTCTCCCTCCCTCCGTCTCTCTCTCCTTCTGCACACATTCTCCATCTCTTCTATATTTACCATTAGTTTGCCTCCACGTTCACCGCGTCGTCCTCCCTGCTCTGAGCAAATGGAGCGAAATTTGTGTGTGCGTACGTCTGTGCCCCTTGTCGCTCTCTCTCTCTCTCTCTCTCGCTCTGTGTTTGCCTTAGTGTGGCCTGTGCGACGTTGAGGAACCGTACAAACACGAGTCAGCGCAAGAGCCCTGTACTCTTACGTGTACACAGACCGATTGTGATTGGACTCGGTCTACCCCCCTCTCTCTCTATCTCTCTCTCTCTCCCTCTCTCATACTCCGCCCCTTTATCTTTCTCTTTGCTCATACGTGTACCTGAACAAACACTAAAAACCTACAAAAGTACATACAAACTGTCGACGTATGCCTAGGAATAAGCGCCGAAGTATATGCGAACCCCTATGTGTGTATTCGGGCGTCGACATAGTGCGATATCGTTCACACATACGAAACTGTGCAAACGGAAAAAGGGAATAGGAAGGAGATACGTATGTAGCCACGTGTATATGGGCAATATAACGAGACGCATATATATATATATATATATATATATATATATATATATGCGTCTCACGGAGGAGAAGCATACACGGACCGTGTATGCATGTATTTACGTATAACACGCCGCCTCCCCTTTATTGTATCCGTAGGGCAGACTATCAACCTCCGTCCTGATCCTCTCGACAAGCATCATAAGCGATATCGTGGCTAATATTTGCCTGGCTAAGCACACAAATACAATACAGTCGAAGAGCTTATACATTCGGGTGGCAGCGATTCTCAACTATCGAACTTGAAAAATAGTTTCTCACTCACATTATACTCAACATGTACGGGACGTAGCGTTTTCGTAAAAAAAAAATAAAAAAAAGTGTCAGCCGTTTCCGACTTCGGTCGAACGGAAGGAAACAACGAAAAAAAACAGGAAGTATCTATGTTATTTAGAAGATATCTAGTTAGTAGATTTTTAAATCTATCTGACTAGATGGGTGCGCGAAGTTGGCGCCACAAAGTCGAAGGAAAAAAATAACAAAATGAGTTCTAGTTGCCCCCCCCATAGTTCTGGAGTTCTATGTACTTTTTATCAATAGTTCTGTTGATAGGAACGAAATTTTTTCTTTTTTTGTTCGGGGGGGGCCAACTTCAGAATTCACAAAATTTACTTGAGTGTACCGTTGTAAATATTTATCTGATGAGAAAAAGTTGTAAAGATATTTAACAGAACTCTTCCGGGGGCAAACAGAACTCAAAAGAAAAATTCATTTTTCCAAAAAAAAATTTGGTTTCACTCAAAGCATTTCATCGCGCCACCAATCCACTGCGTAGTGGAAGGAAAAAAATAAAATCCCCCCCTAACGAAAAAAAAAATTCGTTACTAACAACAGAACTATGGATAAAAAGTACATGGAACTTCAGAACTATGTGGAATGCGACCAGAACCGATTTTATTTTTTTTTTCCTTCGACTACGCAGTGGATTGGTGGCGCGATGAAATGCTTTGAGTGAAACCAAATTTTTTTTGGAAAAATGAATTTTTCTTCGGAGTTCTGGTGTCCCCCGCAAGAGTTCTGTTAAATATCTTTACAACTTTTTCTCATCAGATAAATATTTACAACGGTACACTGAAGTAAATTTTGTGAATTGTGAAGTTGGCCCCCCGAACAAAAAAAGAAAAAATTTCGTTCCTATCAACAGAACTATTGATAAAAAGTACATAGAACTCCAGAACTATGTGGGGGGGCAACTAGAACTCATTTTGTTATTTTTTTCCTTCGACTTTGTGGGGCCAACTTCGCGCACCCTGACTAGATACATTCAAATTTAACTATGTAACTAAATTTAAAATGTAGTTAGTTTAATTACAGCCTGAAAGAACGATCGTACGTGCAGAACCTAAATTTTTATCTTATTTGGGTAAATGATAATAATAATGACAATAGTAATATTAGTTGTTATTAATAATGAGCGACCAATGAATAATAATAGAAATTAATTATAGTAAATAATTAATAACAATAATTAATAATGGTAATGAATATTAATTATGATAACTTATCAATTAATGAGTTATTATTATTAATATTAGGTGATAATAATAATAATTTTCTTGAAACAATTAACGTAACAACAATAATTATAACAATAATTAATTATTGTTAACAATTGTTATTGTCATTGTTATTATCAATAATAATTATTGTTAATAACAATCATTGACACTTATCGTAATAACCATAATTACGATAATAACAATAATTTTCTTGAAACAATAAAATTTTACTTAGATAACATAATAATAATAATAATATGTGCGAACTCGAATTTACTGTCCACTGTAATACGGCATATGTGCCAATAATAAATAGTGAGACGAATTATAAGTGTACGCACACATGCCTACACACACACGCATACGCACGCGCGTGCACACGCATATATCAGTGTACTCGAGTTCGGTCGTTGTAGTAGCGCGCAAGAAGAGCAAGACACGAAGAGTAGGCGGTTGTTGCACGCAATCGTGTATCGCTATATAGACTGTTAGGTCAGCCGACGTGGGCACCGGACCAGCGCGCGGTTTGCGAACTATCTCAATTTGCTGCCGCAACCACGTCGACCACGAAACCGCGACTTCCCTCATCCCGTGGCCACTTCGAACCTTCCCTCCGCCCGCTGATCCTCGCACTGTACCGCCCGCTGATCCTCGCACTGTACCTTCTTTCTCCACTCGTCCTCCTTCCTTATCACATACATGTACACGTACCTCAGAGGTTGCCGATAAAAACAAAACAAATTTTACTCCTTGAACCATTATAGTGTGAAAAAAAAATATGGTAGCGCTGGATCATTTTTCGCCAATTCGATTACATGCAGAAAATTCGTACTTTATTTTCGAACCAGAATAATTCATTAATCGATTAATATTTATCACATCCAAGTAAATATTCTAAAAGCGCAATATCAATTGACGTTTTTATTTTTTTCAATATCTGATAATATTGTTTGAAGGGGAAGGGGGAGAGAATGATTATTTTTTTTCTCTTTGGAAACACCCTTGCTATTGATACGTGTATTAGGTGTAAACGCTTTTCACTCTTTCTCTTATTTTGTGTGATACTTCCTCCGAGAAGACATTGCCACAAAATCGCGCCTTGTGCAATCGCGTCATACTATCCATAAATTGTTAACTTTCGGCGACTCGAAGATCCTCGGTTCTTCATAGGTAATGAGCAAGTATATCATTTGGGATAGGATTGGGAGGGACATGTTGAGCAAGTTTGGAATTATCGCCCTGTAATTCCCCAAGGCCTAAGGCCACTCGGGGATTTTCCACAAGTCGATTTTTTTTGTTAAAAATGTATCTCAGTACCTATAAAATTATATTCCAAAAGATTATGGGTGTGAAAAATCTCGAAGTACTCGATTTTCCAATCCTAGCGCAATCCCTCTTGATTCATGTCGTGACTTTCTACTAACTTTAAACGGGTTTATCTCAAAACTACACTTTTCAAGTCGGCCGAACTCATAACTCAAACAAATTTCAACCGATTCACTTGAAATTTTAACTGTATATTTAGAATTACATTTTCTGAGGCACTACGTAGGATTGTTTTAAATTATATTGCGCATTTTTTCTTTTTTATAAACAATATTCTGACGATTTTCTGATGGCATTTTATACTTTTTGTTTTAGAAATGCGCCATTTTGACAAAAACAATATATCAAAAAAATCCTACGTACTTCTATAGCTATTCTTATATATTGGGTGAAGTAAAAAGTTCTGAACGTTTTCCGCTAGATGCCTTTAGTGAGCCATATCTCACGATGTATACATCGCATCGGATCATACTATACGGCGATTTAAAGGTGACATTACGCTTCAAAAAAAGTTCTTTGACAGTTTTGTGTTTGGTGAAGCCAGTTGTGTGTTTGGTGAAGCCAGCGTTCCAAAATGGAGGTAAAAAAAGAGAAAATTCGATATATTCTTCAGTACCACTACGACCAAGGTGAAAAGGCGTAGCAGGCGGCCAAAAAAATGTGTGCTGTTTATGGACCCAATACAGTATCGAATGCAACAGCAAAGCGGTGGTCCCAACAATTCCGTTCTGGTAATATGGACGTCGAAAATGAGGCACGCTTTGATGGGCCAATCGTCGAAAATGTCGATAAAATCATGGAAATCGTCGAGTCGGACCGGCATGTGAGCACTTATTCCATTATCCAGGAACTGAAGATTAGCCAGAAAACCGTTTGGAACGATTTGCATAAGGCTGGTCCCAAGAAGAAGCTCGATGTATGTGTGCCACACGAATTGACGCAAAAGAACCTTTTCGACCGAATTGATGCCTGCGATTCTTTGCTGAAACGTAACGAAATCGACCCATTTTTGAAGCGGATGGTGACTGGCGATGGAAAATGGGTCAGATACGAGAACAATAGCCGAAAGAGATCGTGGTCCAATCGCGGTGAGCCGGCCCAAACGATCGCCAAGCCCGGATTATCGGCCAAGAAGGTTTTGCTGTGTGTTCGGTGGCATTGGAAGGGAATCATCCACTATGAACTGCTCCCATCGGGCCAAACACTCAATTCGGACCTCTACTGTCAACAACTGACCAGATTGAAGCAGGCGATCGACCAGAAGCGGCCAGAATTGGCCAATAGGAAGGGTGTTGTGTTCTATCAAGACAACGCCAGGCCGCACATATTTTTAACGACGCGCCAGAAGCTACGAGAGCTTGGATGGGAGGTTCTATCGCACCCGCCGTATAGTCCAGGCCTGGCACCAAGCGATTATCATCTTTTCAAGCGTTTGCAAAATTTTCTTGATGATACAAAACTGGCCTCAAGAGAGGCTTGTAAAAATGAACTGGTCAAGTTGTTTACCAATAGGGACGAGGACTTCTTCAATCGCGGAATTATGAAATTGCCTTCAAAATGGATAAAAGTTATCGAACAAAACGGTGCATATTTGATCTAAATCGGATAATCCTAACTATGTTAATTTTCTCGTCGAAATAAAGCGAAAAAACGCTCAGAACATTTTACTTCATCTAATATAATCGAAAAAACTTTAGTGTCTCATCATAACTCAAAAATTATAGGAGCTGTTGGCTCGGCCGTTGACCTTCCAGAAATAAAGGTGCCATCGCAAAAATGCTGCACAGTCGCCATTTTGACATGTACCGCTGTGAAAAAATAATTTTGTATAGTCAATTACGTGTATAATAAAACCCCTATTTTGTAATTCCGATTGATTTTATAGTTTGGCTGAAAAAAAATCACAACATATGCCCTTTTTTGGCCTCTAGAGTGGCCTAAGGCCTTAACAGTCTGCCGTATAAAAATGAAACCTACTTTGGTCAATAGGAAATTTATCTGGGAAAAAAGTCTGTAGACGAGATTCCTGTCATCCTTATTGTTTCACAGATAATCGCTCACAAATGTCTAAGGCCATATTTGCTCAACCTGCCCCGACAGTGGGGTAAGTTGAGCATGAGTATGAGATAAGTTGAGCAGAGTAAGAAATGCATTAAAAAATCAGACGTATGCAACATGATTTGGTACAATGCAGTAATAAACCAACAGTTGCTTGTTAATTAGTTAGGTTTTGAAATATTAACATTAATTGCAATGAACTTTGAAATATTTTTTTCTCATATAATGGTAGAACAAAATCTTTCGATCATGTTTTTTTAATCCTACGGTTGCAAAAATGATGAAAAATGCATAAAATTTTTTTGTCTGTAAACGAGGTCCACCAGAAAAGAAACAAAAAAAAAAGGCGAAAAATGGTCGTTTTCGAAAAGGGTACTAGTCGTAAAAAAATATGGCAAAATTTTCAAAAAAAAAAAAACAGAATCAAGGTGAATTCCTCCACTTCAAAACGCCGTTTATTAAATTCATTTATGTCAACTGTCGGCGAAATGGCATAAAAAATCGTTCCGGAACTTTTTTAAATTTTTGTCCGCAAACTTTTCGCCGGTAGTATATATATATATATATATATATATATATATATATATATATATATATATATAATATATATATATTCGCAGATGCATGTTTATTTTACTTACAGCTCTTCGCCTAGCATAACTCGAGAGTCAGGCTATGCACATATGTAGACATTGCTCAGTGTGAATTTCTTTTTTGTTAAAACACGCAAGGTGTACGTACACATCCAAACACGCACGTGTATAATGCTTTTGACGCAGAATGGTCTGAGTTCCGATGAAACTTTCAATCATTATTGTTATTTTCGGACTATTTTTATAAACAGCGAACACGAAGAAATTATAGCTTTCAATTTTTTTTTCGTAATTAAACGCTATTGACGCAAATGGCCAACGAATGCAGTTGAGTGATTTGGATTTCTTCCGAAGATTTCCTTTCAATGACGTTGAAGCTTGCATCGTTGGAACGCAACGATATTTTTTTTCTTCATTTTTTTATTTCCTTGTTCTCATTATCCAAAACTTTGTTTTTCTTGCTAATTGAGCTCGTTAATTTTGTAATGAGAATACGTAGATACGTTTGAAACGATTTTCATAGATTAAAACGGTCGAAAACAAATTTGAATAAACAAAAAAAAAAAATGTTTTTAGTTGCGTTCCAACGATGCAAACTTCAACGTCATTCCTTTCGCTGGCTTTTGAGCTGGAAGCACCTGTATATGTGAGATTCCAGTAGCGGAATTATAAGTGCACCTACATCGTTTTACACGTACTCGCTAACGCTCTAAGTAACTCCATACCGCTATGTATAATCATGGGTACCAAACGCGAGAACGCTCGCGGTCTTTCTCGCTCTTGCTTTCCTCGTGGTGTACCAGTATTACGCGCTACAGTCGTGCTTGGAATCTTACAGCAGAGGTAAAAACACAGTCGTTTCTTTCTGTCTCAATTTACTACCTCTGCCTCTCTCTCTCTCTCTCTCTCTCTCTCTCTCTCTCTCTCTCTCCTCTCTCTCTCTCTCTCTCTCTCTCTCTTTCTCCCTCGCGCTCCCCTTCGACCAAACATCCTCAGGGTGAACCAGCAAATTAAATTTTATCTCCGAAAAAACGAACTCCTTCTTCTCAATCTCAAATTACTCGAAATATCGAAAATATCAATAATAAAATATTATCGTTGAAAAATGAAGAACGTCTCCATCATTATCCCCCTTATCGATGGTCTTGATTTTGCATTCGAATTGCGGTTTCGCCAAAAAAAATTGTTTACCTTTAAACGGAATAATGAGAGAAGAACCCCCCCCCCCCCCCCCCCCCCCCGCGCTCATAAGTGTGAGTTCTGGCAAACGAAAATCGTTAATTTTTTTTTGAGATTTTGTGGTTGTTTCCCCATAACGCCAATAAAAATCTCCATACCAGGGGCGATACGATTTTTTGTCAACTTTCACCCCTTGTTAAGGGTAGGTTCTGTTTGTCGATACCCCTTGAAATGTTTCGCACGAACTTTTGTAGACTCTTAAAAGCTGAATTCGCAATAAATTAGTCGAACTTTAAAAATTGGAAAAAATCACACGTAGGACCCATTATTTTATTTAATTAAAAAAAATCATGTAATCTATGACGTTTGCATTGTTTGCATCGTTGGAATGCAACGACAGGTCACTTTTCCTCGATTGTTCACATAACTTTTGACTTAAGATACGAAAATAGCTCAAATGATTCTTATCTTCAGTAGCGGTCTACGATATCAGTGAATAAAAAAAAACTGGATTGTGAAAAAAAAGAAAAAAAAAAAGAACTTTGATTGCATTTCAACAATGCACACTTCAACGACATTGTAGTCTGCCAAGTTGTGTTGAATCTTGGATACACTTCATTGACTTTTCCAACGCATATTTCGAAACATTCTTTATAAAGATGCTTTTTAGTTTTCATTTCCGTGTGCGCTGCAGCTTTTCATTTTTTTTTTTACCATTTTTTTTCGTTGCACTCTAGGGATTTTATCCGCGTATAGTCTCGTTTTTTTCTCCAACTTCCGCGATTTTCTTCTCATATTCTCGTTCTCGTGAAGTTTTCTCCTTGTCCGCCCGAACGTAGTGCTATTCCCCTGTTTATCCTCACTTGGCCATTCTGGTCACGTCTTCATACGACTTTCTAGAAGAAAACGACATACGCACGAACATATATATATATATATATATATATATATAAGAAGGAAAACTACGTGCACTCCTGTTATAGCCCGATACATCTTCGACTAGCCGTCGCTACTTTTGTTAATGCGAATAAAAGGAGCCTCAAGTCAGAGAGGGAGGGAGGGAGAGAGAGAGAGAGAGAGAGAGAGAGAGAGAGAGAGAGAGAGAGAGAGAGAGAGAGTCCACAGCGCGATAGAGCAACTCCACAAACGGATATTGTCGCATCAATTCTCGGGAAGTCAATATACCTCAAGTTTCTTTCTCTCCTTCATCGTATACTTTTTAATTAAGGAAAAAGTTGCTTGTCATTCGGAGCTCTGATGATCCGAAACTAATGTTCTTCCTGTAAAGGCGATAAAGTCATGTATTTCTTCATTTTTTTCTTACGACGTCATACATCAGTCGTCAAAATTGGTAATTGGAATCGTTAAAGAGGACACCTTGGTGCTCAGGGAGGAGGATTTTACACAAGATGTGAAACGAGACGATCGTAAAAATAAAACTTTGAAAAATGTGACTAGCTGAAGAATTTTCGCGACTTCCCAGAGAATATGTAAAAATATCTAAATATACAAAATTTATGCGAAATTTTTCATTTCAGTTCATCGTTCATTATAATTGATAGTAACTTATTTTTATTAGGACCTTAGGCCACTCTAGAGGCCAAAGAATGGGCATATTTTGGGATTTTTTTTCAGCGAAACCATAAAATAAATCGGAATTACAAAATAGGGGTTTTATTATACACGTAATTGACTATACTAAATTATTTTTTCACAGCGATACATGTCAAAATGGCGACTGTGCAGCATTTTTCCGATCACGCCTTTATTTCTGGAAGGTCAACGGCCGGACCAACAGCTCCTTTAATTTTTGAGTTATGATGAGACACTAAAGTTTTTTCGATAATATATATGAATAGCTATAGATGTACGTAGGATTTTTTTAATATATTGTTTTTTGTCAAAATGGCGCATTTCTAAAACAAAAAGTATAAAATGCCACGAGAAAATCGTCAGAAAATTGTTTATAAAAAAGGAACTATGCAATATAATAAAAAAATCCTACGTAGTGCCTCAGAAAATGTAATTCTAAATATACAATTAAAATTTCAAGTGGATCGGTTGAAATTTGTTTGAGTTATGAGTCCGGCCGACTTGAAAAATGTAGTTTTGAGATAAACCCGTTTAAAGTTAGTGGAAAGTCACGACATGAATCAAGAGGGGTTGCGCTAGAATTCGAAAATCGAGTACTTAGAGATTTTTCACACCCATAATATTTTGGAATATAATTTTATAGGTACTAGGATACATTTTTAACAAAAAAAAAAACTCGATTTTTGGAGTCCCAGAGTGGCCTAAGGCTTTAAGTGCCACTGTAATCTCCTAATGATTCAATATGTGGGCTTATATGCGCCCACAAAATACGGCTCTCCGCGAAAGGTATTGGCCCTTTGTGGTCACACTTCCAAATTCAATCACGGTGGTCACACTGGGTCGATTCTACCCAGTCAGTTTTCAAAAAAAAGCATTGTGACCAAACTATCCGTTCGAAGTGGTTCAAAAAATTACGAAACATGCTTTGAACTTTCTCGATGATGTACGAAAAATTTATTTATAAGAAATAAAATGGTGACATGTTAAAAAAAAATTCATAAAGCGGTGAAAACGCAAAAAAGACACTTTTTCGCTCAAAAAATCATAGTTCCGTAAATTTTCAAAATTTTTACCTAAAATTTGGACGTGATACGCCTTAGATATACTACTTTTGGGAAAAAAATACTTGCATAGTGCTCGTTCCAAAAAAAGTATTTATTCCGACATGGTGAAGAGGGTTGATTTTAATGGTGTTGAAGTTTGCATCGTTGGAACGCAACGGAAGTACTTTTTTTTACATATTATTTTCCATATTTTCATTGTCATATATACATTTTTGAAATATTTATATTGTAGATTGCTAAAGAAATATTAAAAAAATCGTTGAAGAATTTTTGTAAACAAAATTTGCCATGAGAAATTAAAGGAATTCAGAAATATTAATTTTCGTTGCATTCCAACGATGCAAACTTCAACCTCATCGATTTTATGATGAGGTTGAAGTTTGCAGGATACTTCAAACTCCAGATAAGATGGTGAATACAGTTTCATTCGAAGCCGGGAACTTTTACATATTTACGCCAAAAGTTGATCGACGGGTCGATTCTACCCCAGTGTTACCAAGAAGGGTTAAGGATCAAGACAAGAGGGTCTAAGGAAGCGGTTCTGCGCGCGTTCATATCGATGTCGATGCTCCAAAGCGTTAGAGATAATAAAAGGCACAATATATACAGAGAAGGTGCCTAAGACCTCTGTTAAGATAGTGGAGGACTGTGCTTGAGCGATAAATTCAGTTTGTCGACGTCGTAATACTACCCTCTGTATAAGTTGGAAGTTGGAGAAGTAGAGAGGGCGATAAATGGAACGGGAGTGGCGGCGGCGTCAAGAGGGGCAGTCGGGGGCGGGGGCGGTGGGGGGGGGGGGCGAAGAACTGATATATCTCTTGTCTCCTCTCGTCGCTAGTTCGATCACAACGACCCGATTGTCATCGAGGTCACGAGGTGATCGCTCACTCGTTTTTTTCTCTTTCTTCTCTCTCTTTCTCTTTCTCTCTCTACGGCTTTTTTCTTCTTTATCTTTGACCTCCTCTTCATTGCCTCCCTGGAAACGATAACAACCTTTTTTTCTCTCTTTCGTCAACGATCTCTCAGACACTCGTTCCTGTGTTCATTTTCCTCGCCACTCTCGATCTTCGATCGCGTCCCCGACTCGTGGTGGACGGCGAGTGAGAGACGGGGCGGGGGGTGGGGGTGCTCGGGGACACCGGAAGTGTTCGCGAATAACTTCGTGTTCAGCCTCGATAATTTTATCGCAATCTTCATCCGAGCTTGTCGACGTGTATACGATTAATTGGCGCTTCACGAGCCAAGTGCACGGAATTGGATCGAAGAACCTTATTTCTCGCGATCGATGCCCAAATCGATTTTTTTTTGCATCGTTCAACTTTTAATGGGATATCTTTAGGCTGCAATCGTTCAATTATTTTTTTCCATTCGGCTCTTTCTTCGTTGAAGATCTACAACATTAGTTTGCCCAAAATGGAATTACGGATGACGCGAATGGGCGAATAAACGAAGTAAATGGGATTTTCGTTCCGTTGCTACGATGCGAAAAGTGCTTTTTGATCGGTCGTCGAAACGGTTCCCGAGGCGCGCGGCAAGCAATTGGTAACTGTTATATGGGCCTTATGGTCTGTCGCGACTAGCGGCGTGTACAACTTCCGGACACGCGGTCCGGCGAGCTCATAGTTTCGGTTGCAACGTGTAATCCATGCGGACACAGCAAACATGTAATTAACACTTGCTCGCCGTCTCCCTCTTGTCCTCCCATCCGTCCCACATTACCCTCTTGCTGTGTCTCTCGGGCCTGTGGCCTGTCAGGCACATCTCGTCGTTACATGCCCATGTATATATCTATATGCCTATGATCTATACGACTATGCCTGTACGCAATGTCGTCTCCTTTCCGATGTCCCAAAGTGTATAAGTGCGAAACGTATGAGCGGGGCTTCACTGTAATTATATTTAAATTAAATGGAGATCTCTCGAACTAAACAAATATGTATTTAATTTGCTAAGAAAAATCTATTAAATACGTATTTGAAATACGTATTTCAAATTCTTGACACCACGTATCCGCCTTGTGCTACGTAGTTGGGCGCCATCTGGATTCCGATGAGGATACCACTTCTAGGCAATCCATATCATATCCCGATCGGGATATGATCGGAACTTAGGTATCCCCAAGAAATTTCAGCACGCGGTATTACAGCCAGAACGTCTGACCGCGAAGGGTTAAAATTAATTATGATTTTTTGACTAATTAATGTTCCCCCCATTCCCTAAACCATTCCCCTCCACCCCCGAATCTCAATGCACAGCCCTAAAGATGAATATAAATCTGCTACAAAAAAAAAAAGGATTGCCTCCGTTGCTTCGAGACAAGTGTATTCTCTTTGCTCGGACGAGATTTCAAAAAACAAATTTTCGCCGCAAGCTCGCGTCATCCGTTTGTTCTTTTCATTTTTCTTTTCGTATCTTCCTGTCCGGATTTCTTTTTTGTCAAACGGCGCGTGCGCGCTGAAGCAGGCACAATCATGTAAAAAATTATGGATCAGATTCGAGAGGATGAGAGTCAAAAGCCTGGGGAGACTGGCGTAGCATAGTGCCGGTATCGTATACAAATACGCAGATCACTCATTTCACAGCATGCGTGGAGCCTCTCCCGATGCGCAAACGGAATACATAATAAACGATGTCTTTCACTCTTCCTTCGTTTTATCGTTCGATATATATATATATATATATATATATATATATATATTAGATGAAGTAAAATGTTCTGAGCGTTTTTTCGCTTTATTTCGACGATGAAATTAACATAGTTAGGATTATCCGATTTAAATCAATTATGCGCCGTTTTGTTCGATAACTTTTGTCCATTTTGAAGGCAATTTCATAATTCCGCGATTGAAGAAGTCCTCGTCCCTATTGGTAAAAAACTTGACCAGCTTATTTTCAGAAGCCTCTCTTGAGGCCAGTTTTGTACCATTAAGAAAATTTTGCAAATGCTTGAAAAGGTGATAATCGCTTGGTGCCAGGTCTGGACTATACGGCGGGTGCGATAGAACCTCCCATCCAAGCTCTCGGAGCCTCTGGCGCGTCGTTAAAGATGTGTGCGGCCTGGCGTTGTCTTGATGGAGCACAACATCCTTCTTATTGGCCAATTCTGGCGGCTTCTGGTCGATCGTCTGCTTCAATCTGGTTCAGTTGTTGACGGTAGAGGTCCGAATTGAGTGTTTGGCCAGATGGGAGCAGCTCATAGTGGATGATTCCCTTCCAATCCCACCGAACACACAGCAAAATTTTCTTGGCCGTTAATCCGGGCTTGGCGATCGTTTGGGCCGGCTCACCGCGATTGGACCACGATCTTTTTCGGCTGTTGTTCTCGTATGTGACCCATTTTTCATCGCCAGTCACCATCCGCTTCAAAAATCGGTCGACTTCGTTACGTATCAGCAAAGAATCGCAGGCATCAATTCGGTCCAAAAGGTTCTTTTGCGTCAATTCGTGTGGCACCCATACATCGAGCTTCTTCTTGAGACCAGCCTTATGCAAATGGTTCCAAATGGTTTTCTGGCTAATCTTCAGTTCCTGGGCAATGGAATAAGTGCTCACATGCCGGTCCGACTCGACGATTTCCATGATTTTATCGACACTTTCGACGATTGGCCTACCAGAGCGTGCCTCATCTTCGACGTCCATAATACCAGAACGGAATCGTTGGAACCACCGCTTTGCTGTTGCATTCGATAGTGTATTGGGCCCATAAACAGCACAAAGTTTTTGGCCGCCTGCTCCGCCTTTTCACCTTGGTCGTAGTGGTACTGAAGAATGTATCGAATTTTCTCTTTTTTTTACCTCCATTTTGGAACGCTGTAAGACACAACTGGCTTCACCAAACACAAAACTGTCAAAGAACTTTTTTTTGAAGCGTAATGTCACCTTTAAATCGCCGTATAGTATGACCCGATGCGATGTATACATCGTGAGATATGACTCACTAAAGACATCTAGCGGAAAACGCTTAGAACTTTTTACTTCACCCAATATATATACACATCGCAATAAAACGAAGGAAGAGATGGAAAATAAGAGAGACAGAGAGAAAGAGACAGGGAGAGGGTCTATAAATGTATGGCAAGCACATATCAGGTATAGCGATACGATCATTGCTTCCTGCTTTTTTTTTTTCTTCAACCGTATTTACTCGCGGGATTTTTATCATTTTGTGTTCATGTTTCTCTCGTTTTTATATTCTTATTAATACATATATATATATACACCCATAGCACTGTATTTCTTCGATCGTCCGTAATCTTTCGTCTCTCGGCGTGATCATTTATATAAACGTAAGTTTTTTTTCTCTCATATTTCTCTGTAAACAAGAATTATGTCCACGGTTTGATGGCAAAATCGTGTCGGACGTCAGTGTGAGCTCGTAATTTCTATTCCAAGTTATCCTCTTTTTTTTTTTCTTTCGTGCTAACAATGTTCATTTTGCAACGTTTTTTTTTCTTTTCTTTCTTCATCACATTGCCGAGCGAGGGGCAGTGTTGTCATTTGCAAAACGCACCAAGTTAATTATCGCAAACTCGTAGCAATAATTTGTACAATCACGAGGTTACTGCTATACACAGTGTATTAAATTTATGCGTACGTTATTCATGTGTATGTACATGAGTATCTATGTGAAGTGAAATTATTGATGTTTCACGAGCTTGGCACAATGGCTTGGCAACGCGATGATATCTTAAGTTCGTTGAAAATTGACCGGAAAAGTTTTGCCGACGTTTCGTACTCACCGGGATGATCACCCGTACTCGGTTATATGTCTCTTTCACGATTCTTATCGTCGGAATAATTATTGCATGGGAAAATTGAGAAAAAAAATAGGAGGTAAAAAAACATGTAAATTATGATACGGAGGCTGGAAATAAACGTACGTATGGCCATATGAATATAACTAACGTGTACGGAAGGAGAAAATATCGTCGGGCCTGTGAAGATAAATGGAGAGATCGCGCGTGTGAAGTTGCAGCCTGAGTGCACTTATTCGGCCTTGTCGATCGTTTTTTCTCTGGAGAGAGAGAGAGAGAGAGAGAGAGAGAGAGAGAGAGAGAGAGAGAGCGAGAAGGCAGAGAGGAGACTGCGAAAAAGGAAGAGTGAGCAAAAGCAACGACCGTGTTCTGGCATTCTCGAGAATTTAATTGCTCGAAAAGGGAGAGGAGGATAGAGTGCTAAAAAAGCAAGGGGGGGGGGGGGAGAAGCTTTTATCGTATAACCGTTGAAGAGCAAAATGCATCTGGCTATCTGCGGGCACCCATGAAATCTCTTACGTGTTCCTCTTTTTATTTTATTCTTCTTTTTTTTTTTCGTTAAATTTCATTCCGACCACAAACGCTCCCTTTTCAGGCGCCAAGTATTTAATCCATTTATACAAAACTCTTTTTTTCGTTCCCTCTTCCGAAACTCCCTTCGCTTCGTACAAGCCGTGCATGATCCTTTCATAATAATAATAATAATAATGATGGTTTCGTTTCAGGGACCACCGCAGCCCGGTCAGCCCTTCAAATTCACAGTTGGCGAGTCCTGCGACAGGATAAAGGAGGAATTTAATTTTCTACAGGCTCAATATCACAAGTGAGTAATTTTTCATTCTTCGTGACGTCGCTCCCTTCACCCCCGGATGATTTGCATTGAATTTTGTCGTCTGACATGGACTCGTATTATCATTTTCATTATTATTATTATTATTCAATAAAAATGAGAATGTACGTGGGAATGGAAGCTCAGATTTGGGGGTTCGTTGTTATATTCTGCATTGTTGTATAAATGTTAATTAATATTTCACAGACGACTCGAAGCCCACAAACGTTATCGATCTCGTCCTCGATTTTTCTCGCGTGTTCGAAGCCTCAAGATCTCCTTATTGTCTTAGACATAAATAATAATGCGTACTTGTGAAACTTATAAGTGATCATTTTTCATGAAGATGACAATATTAAGATAATAATAATATTAATAATATTTTTTCTTTCATAATTACAAAAATTAATTAAAAAATACTTTTGAACTTTATTTTAAAAATAATTTTAAACGATGACTAAGAACAGCATCGAGAACTACAATAACAATAAAAATTCAAAAAAATAGCAATAACAACAATATCATTACGACAGTGAAGCACTGATAAAAAATAATAATTTCTAATGTTTCTTCGTATGCCCTTGCGAGCTTTGGTGATTTCATCCCTTTCACTTTTATCCTACACTTGCCACTTCACTATGATCGCTTCCGTTCACGTATCAATATAATATTAATAATAATAATGCCAATAATATCGCAATAGTACAAATAATAAGAGCAAACAATAGTTGAACAATTCTAGTTCTTACATTTTTCTGTCTCGCTCATGATAATCTTTCGATAAGTCTGCATTTCTTCCTCGCTGCTCCTTGCTTTTATCATTCATTTTTTTTAAGGAGGTACGATCATGGGGTCGAATCCAACTTTCGAGCCTGAAATTTTTATATGATGTTGACGAATACGTTATACACCCTTTGGAACAATATGAGCTATATTGACCATCCAGTTTTTTCGTCATAAAATTGCAAAGTCGAGCATTTTGAGCTAGTGAAGCACGTCGTCTTATGGAGACGGTCGACCGGAAGTGCGGTAATCACGGTTTTGCTACTCACGTATCCAACTAAGGTCGTTGGAAAACTGAAATTTGATGAATTAGACATAATAGATATTGTAAAAAATCGAAAAATCGCACTTCACCATGTAGTTCAAGCACTACATTATAAAACAGTTTCAACTTCCGGTTGAATATTATCATAGTGACGAAATAGTACCCATAGACTTGCCAACGTCGGGCGTAACAGCCCGATTCGTTTGGCGAACATAACCTAGCTCTGTAGTGACAGTTTTCGACTAGCGACAGCCAATCGCATGCACGATCAGAAGAAAGGGAGCCTCTTATTGGCTGTTGCTAGGTAACGACAACGAAAACGGTCGCTACAGAGGTTCAGAATCTCGGTACAGCTTGGAAATCGTCGTGAAGACTCCAGAGTCGCTGAGGATATAATTTTTCAGTTTTGATTAGTAAATATGCAATAAATAAATTATTTACCACAAATTTGGCACTTTGGGATCGACAATACGAATATTCAACATAAATTAACATAAATCAGAACACCCGTGGAGTGACATAAATTTAGTCTCTTTGTTGAACCTGAGGGAGTAGTCGTACCTCCTTAATTATTTACAATGCAATACACATAGCGAGTGCGTAGAATAGATATCTTTGCCTTTGCAAAGGTCCGAGATACGTAGCCTCTGTGAGCATTGGCGTTTCCTTGTGTGCGAATGTGTGTGTGTGTGTGTGTGTGTGTGTGTGTGTGCGCGCATGTGGGCGGATATCGAAGTTACTATAACGCGCTGCGGGAACTCGGGCAGCTGACGCGTTCACGCGAGGCCGTATTCACAAGTAATTTGCGATAACGCGGATACGCGAAGTCAGCGCTTACCTTCACCATACACTTATCTATATATATATATATGAATTTAAAAAATACATACCATCAGGTACATCTGATAAGTTGGATTTTTTTTTGTTCCACAGCATGAAGCTCGAGTGCGAGAAATTGGCAACGGAGAAAATCGAGATCCAACGACACTACGTCATGGTAAGCAAGAAATGGTTTTTTTTTGTTGAAAATTTAAGAAGAGTTCTGGCTTCAAGACATTTTTAATCAATTATTAACAATTTTTATCAGCATCACAAATATACAAGTGTGATCTACTGATTGAAAGAATCAGTATTCTTCGAGTATTGTTTGATGACTTTTTGTTTATTTTTCATTTTCAAATCTACGTTTCGTTTAATTATTTTTGAGGCACACAGACGCGATGAAGATTCGACAAACGTTTAATAAATGAATGAAGCTTTAAAAAAAATCTTAAATCATTTTTGACGAAGGAATTCTTTTTTTTTGGTCATTTTAATATGAATTTTATTGCGCTGGCAAAGCTTTTTTTTTCTGTGTGTCAGCCACAATTTAAAAGCCACTTGCTGATGCGTGAAACTTCGTGAGCGAGCTTCAATTCGTCGGGAAAGCACACTACGCAGTCGCTTGATCGCTGCTTGGAGGGCGTTAATAATTGCTCGAATCCTTGCACCTGTACCTCCCCTTCTCAAGCCAATAAATTCCAATATGCCACATCCACGAACGACGAAGATTGTATATCTCCGTAGCGGCGTATACCTGTATTTCCATATTCCATAGGACGTGCATAAAGCCCGCACATAGGCACGCGTAGACGACCATATACTGGATGCCCCAGAAGTGATGGTCAATAATTTAAAGATAGATTCGGCCGGAAATTCTGCGTCGGAAAGTCCCAAGACGTTTTTGGATCAGATGAATCCCTGGCGAGTTATAAATAATTAAAGTTCGACCAAACAGGCGCGCGCGCGCGCGTCGCAGTGTGGGTCCCGCCCCCAGCGACCGCGCGGTCGCTCGAGCGCGTTCGATTGGTCGAACTTTAATCATTGATAACTTGTTAGGGATTCATCTGATGGAAAAACATCTGAGGACTTTTCGTCGCAGAATTCCGAGCCCAATAGACCTTCAACATTATCGACCGTCACTTCTGCAACACCCTGTTCACTTATATATGGGAACGAATATATATCGTGTTTGGAAACGAGCAGACTATACGGAATTCACCGAGTGTATATACCTCGACGGAGATACGTGCCGAGAAACTGGTAACACGGGGAGTTAAACCAGTATCGGAATTGTGTAGAGGGTTTGCAACTACCGATGTTTACCTTCACACGTGCGACCGCGCGCTGTTTCTCCTATTCCGTATATATATTTATATATATATATATATACCTATATATATATATACAGGCGCGGTGCTGCCTGGGACTCCTTCTGTATATCCTTCGTCAAACGCCACCACGCTACCTATCCCGGTACTGCGCGATGTTACATCTCCTCGCTTTGGGTTGTTCGTCGCAATCTAACGCAACCAGTTCTCCTACCATTCGTCCCTCTTACTTTCCTATAGCACGTTTTACTCTCCCACCGTAGACACACTAATGCGAAGTTATCTCACACGTAGTGTTGGTTTTCCTGCCGCACTGAGCTTCATCCGTGTCTCTCGTTCTCTCGCTCTCTAACTCTCCGTTTTCTTCTGCTTCACCCTTTCTGACTATCACTATTTCTCCATGCTTCTGTTTCTACTATACTGTGGAATTTATGTCTAGGCTCTTCGTCACTCGCTTCTTCTTACTCTGTTCACGGTTTCTGTTTCTTTGTCTCTCCTTCTCTGACTGGCTGTCTCTCTTTCTCTCCTTCTCTCTCTCTCTCTCCTAGTTTCTGTGTTGCATGACCTCCACTGTTTCCTTCTTTTTTACCTTGCTTCGCTTTCTCTCTCTCTCTCTCTCTCTCTCTCTCTCTCTCTCTCTCTCTCTCTCACACACTCTCTCTCGCTCTAACTCTCTCACTCTCTCTCACTCTCCCTCCTGCGTACCAGCTACCTAGCTCACAATACAACCTATCCTAGACAGCATACATACATAACCCCCTTGTTGCCAAGCCTAATCGTGCTTACCCGACCATTAAACCGTGCAAAGACTTCTTAGCATTAATTGCATCCGCGCTCGCCTCCGGCTGCGATTGACTGGGAGTTTCTCTCTCTCTCTCTCTGTCTCTCACTTCTCTCTCTCCCTCTCTCCTTTCTCCCTGTTGGTCATTGTATCTCAAACTTCTGTACAGTTGCTAACCGAGTATCTCACGACACCTTGTCCCTATGTATCCATCGAGGCTGCAGTAGCACAAATGTGCATGGGTGTATACAAACATATAAGCATGTATACATAGGGTGTTCCCACGAAGGAATAGTAAGGAGACTGAACTCTTGTGGGGCCCTTGGTTCAAAAGTTGCAGCGATTTGTGTATGAAAATGAGGCGATACGCCGGAAGGAGTATCGCCTCAAACTGCTGGCTCATGCGAAGCATTGTAGCTGCCTTTGTCTTTGTCGCTGGAAGTACGCGTGAAAGCGACGGTAGGATTTGAATAGTGAACTGAGTTAATGAAGTTATGTGTTCTGTCAATTATGAGCACTATTGAAATACTTAGTTGTATTATTTTTTTTTTGATGATCCATGAATAAACTTGGATAGACTGTGAAGTCAGAAATTACAAGTAAATAGTCAAATGAACCGGTGGGAAATAGAATGTATGGAAGCGTACGCTTGAAAAGAGTGAATGCATAGCTAAAGACATGCATTGCTGAAAAAAATAATGGTTTAACGAGCAAACAGTTTCAAAAGCATTGCAGAACGATGTATTTTTGCAAGGTGTTTGGGCTAGGGCTAATAGTCTTTCCAATCAATTTTTTGTATTTATTACAAGTTTTGTTTTCTTGAATTGTACCTATACGTAGATTTGCAACATTTAATTTACACATTTTTCGTAACAATTGAAAACGATTCAACAAACTTTTTATTACAAACTGTGCTACCATTATTTTTTTGGTAATTTGTCATTTACTAATCAATGTAATAAATCTTATTTTTTAAGTGGCACACACATTACTTGGGTTTCCATACCCGGGGATCACCAGAAAATACCTTCATTTCACACAGAAACTCGTTTTTTCTTTATAACTCCTCGTGGTTATCTGTTCAAACTTTATAACGCAAATCTGCCTTTGCATAACACCAATCAAATCGAGACGTCATACTCTTAACTCGTCGTTCCGTGAGAGAGGCAAGGACAGCTATAATGCATACCGCGCATTATCCAGCCGTTTCGAGGCTACTCCCTTTCGGCGGATCGCCTCGTTTTCATACAGAAATCGCTGCCACATTTTGTGTACAGAGTTCGGCCTCCTATTCCTTCGTGGGTGTTCCATCCCCAATGCATGCCCAAAATAAATTGGACAAATAACGTCGAATCAAAATGTTTCCTACAGAATATTTTCGTTTTGCAAGGGTGACAATCAGTTGAGAAAATTTCAAAAATATGATCCCAATTTAAGAATGAACTGCCAGATCTGAGAAGTGTGTGTATTTTTTATCATAGAAATATCTGCATAGCCCTCTTGAAATTATGTCTCTCTTGTAGAAAACATTTTTCCATTCGACTTTATTTTTGTATAATAGTATTTGAAGGGTGTGTGCGGGTGTACCATTGAAACGGGACACCCCGTACACATCTACGGTTGAACGTACGCGTTCAACCGTATAGACTTTGAACACCTGCACCTGCGGTTCCCATGACGATCCGGCGCGAAACGTCTACTGAGCGCACTTTGTGGCTGCCTCGATATGCTCACCTCGTATAGAAATTCACAATGTAACCTGTGCGCAACTTGATACTCATCTCGACGATTTCTCCCCGATGTACACGCGATTCATACAGATCCCGTAGAAATCATTTCCGTAGAACGTAAAGCGTGGTGAAAATTGATCGTATCGCATGGACGAGTCGAAGTTACGAATGCGAGACTGGGACGAACAATTTTCACAATTCTCTTAGGTAATGAGAATGTATACCAGGTGTACAAGTATGAAATGCGGATTTCAGACAACAGATGGTGCACCAATGCAGTTTGTGCTATAAAGATTTGACACTGCGCCATTCTGTTGTGTCATCAACAAGTGTCAGACGCGCACAAGTGATAAATTGGAAAAGTCTGTGCATAGTGTTGTGTTTTTGTGTTCAATATGTCGAAATTTATACCGAACAAAGAGCATCCGCGGACAGCATTAAGTTTTTGTTTTCATTTGAAGAAAACTGCTGCTGAATCATACCGATTACTTCGAGAAGCTTATGGTGAACATGCTCCATCGCAAGATACGTGTGAACGATGGTTTCGGCGTTTCAAAAGTGGTGACTTCGATGTTGCAGACAAGGAACATGGAAAACCGCCAAAAAAATACGAAGTGTGGAATTGCAAGCATTTTTGGACGAAGATGATTCGCAAACACAAAAACAACTCGCCGAGCAATTGGGCGTTAGTCAACAAGCTGTTTCCAATCGGCTACGAGAGATGGGAAAGATTCAAAAGATCGGTAGATGGGTACCACATAAGTTGAACGACAGGCAAATGGAAAAGCGCAAAAACACATGTGACATTTTGCTCGCTCGGTACAAAAGGAAGTCGTTTTTGCATCGTATAGTTACAGGGGATGAAAAGTGGATTTATTTTGAGAATCCCAAGCGCAAAAAAATCATGGGTAGACCCAGGCGCACCATCCACATCGACCGCAAGACCGAATCGCTTTGGCAGAAAGACGATGCTCTGTGTTTGGGTGGGACCAGAGGGGCGTGGTCTATTATGAGCTGTTAAAACCTGAGGAAACGGTTAATACTAAAAGTTACCAACAACAATTGACCGATTTGAACCGTTCGCTGCTTGAAAAAAGGCCAGAATACCGAAAGAGGCAACACAAAGTTATTTTTCTTCATGACAATGCTCCATCACATACGGCAAAACCGGTTCGCGACACGTTGGAAGCATTCAGCTGGGAAGTTCTACCCCATGCGGCTTACTCACCAGACTTGGCACCTTCCGATTACCACTTGTTTGCATCGATGGGTCACGCACTTGCTGAGCAGCGCTTTGGTTCGTACGAAGAGGTGAAAAAATGGCTCGATGAATGGTTCGCACCAAAAGGGGAAGATTTTTACTGGCGTGGAATTCACAAATTGCCCGAAAGATGGGAAAAATGTATAACAAGCGATGGAGCATACTTTGAATAAAGCACTTTTCATCATTCTTTCGAATTTAACGTTTTTTTCAGAAAAAAAAATCCGCATTTCATACTTGTACACCTGGTAATGCAAATTGAAAAAAAAGATGGGAATATCTTTACCGTTGAAGAGGGATTTTTTTTCTCACCTTTATTCTTTCAATAGGGGTGGGGTCTGGCCTATCGATATTTTTTTAACGTTTTGCATGGCCTCTATTTGGTATTCTGGCGACGAAATATTCACGAAAACGATTTATAATAATAAAAAAATAAAAATATTTCGTTTCAATCCAATGCAAACTTCAGATAATGTTGAAGTTTGCATAATTGGAATGCAACGAAAAATAATTCTTATTAATTGTTAACATTTTTCTTTGTTTAGCTGCGAAAATCACTCGAAAGTTTTTTTTTTACGTATTATTGGAGATTTACGATCTCAATTTACAAAATAAATAGAAGGTATAAAAATAAAAATAAAGAAACATAAAAATAAGGAAATGGAAAATGAGCAAAAAAAAAATCGTATTCCAAAGATGGAAATTTCAACGTCATTCAAATCTGGACATTCTTCGTATCGTATCGAGGAAGATTCAAGTCCCGATCGAAGATCAAAGATTTTTCGGATCGCGCGAGGATTTTCGCGATGTGACGTCAAACACACACAGAAGTATGCATCGTTTGAACGCAACGACAATATTCTTCTTTAACTTTTTTTCCTTATTTTTATTGCTATCCCAAAACTTTTTTTTTGCCGATTTAAATCGCTATTCTCTATGAATAAACATCTTGAGAAATTGTTGGGTAATTTTCGTAGCCTAAATCTATCATAAGAAAAATGAACGACTCGAAAAAACAAAATTTCCTTGCATTCCAGCGATGCAAATAACATTGAAGTTTGCATCGTTGGGACACAGCAAAAAGTCATATTCATATCTTTGTTTCCTTTTTTTTTTTTTATTATAACGTCATGTTTTTTTTTGCTAATTTAAATTGCTGATCTTCAAATTACCATTTCAAAAAAAAATGGTCGTGAGATTTCGGTAGCTGAAAATCTGCTAAAAGAAATTTGAGAAGAAAAAAAAAAATTCATTTCCATTGCACTCCAACGATGCAAACTTCAGTCTCGTGTCAAAACGCTGCTGTCAAATCATATTTTGTTGTACGTCTTGTCTAAATTATACGAGAATCCGTGACCAAAACACATTTTCGCGTTTACGTGACAAAAGTCAATTGGTACCATTAGGGATTCGTGGCTCCCTCGCTGAGTATATTGTATATATGTGTGTAGGTCGAGTTGGATAATCCTCGAAAAGAACTTGGCTCTTGATATTGTTTCTCTTTGTCGGGCTTGGCGCCTTGTTTTCGCAGTGTACACGCGATCCTCGCCGATATACCGGCTCATTTATTAAGGTCTCGTCTTGCACCACCCGCGGCCATATCTCTTTCCTTCCCTCGACGCCCCCCCCCACCCCGCCCTGCAGCCCCTTTCTTTCTCTCGGGTCTTCGTGTCTCTTCGCGACATGTAACACACACGGTACATACATATTTACACAAATATGCCCGGAACACGTTAGCGCACTGTCCTTGTCCTTTTCGTGTCTATATAAAATATACAGGGTGTCCCGAAAGTAAACACTTTGCGTGCTCGTTGGATAGTCATCAGCGAATAAATAAAGTCACATTGAGGTTTGCTCGTTTCGGTGTAGCCGAGAAAATGCCAAAGACAGAAAAATTTTAAAGAAAAAGAACGTGCCACTGAATTTCCCCTTCTTATTCACTCAATAGATGATATCGAAGTTTGCATCGTTGGAGCGCAATGAACAGATTTTTTTTTCTTTAATTGCCAATTTTTTTTTTGCCACATCAAATCTACGACAAACGTTCTTTAAGATTATCATTAGAGACTTAAAATCGAAATCTATCATAAATAATTCTGGATAGCAATAAAAATGACGAAAAAATAAAACGAAGATAAAAAATCATTTTCTTCTTTCTTAATGAAATTACACTCGACCCTGAAAAAGTCATGAAATGTCATGAAAAATTACCAGTCTACCTGATTTTTTCAAGATCTCTGCAGCGCTCATTATCATGGCCGATTTTTGTATTAATTTATCCAAAATAATTTCAAATTTTCGCGGGTTTGCGACAATCTACGGTATTAGAAAAACAAATGATTCGTTATCTCAATATATTAGTTTTTCTTTGTTATTCGTGTACGGCGACTAGATGAGATTATTCAAAGTTCCCAAATGTATGTCATTTTTTCCCAGATGTTCCCAAAAATATATCTCTTTCCAGCCAACTTGAAACGATGTTTGCCTCACATTTTTTTACTACACACATGGAATTGTACAGTTTAGTGATTTTTCGTTTATTTTCTATACGTATTATTGGCAAACAACACACATCTGTTTCAAAGAGCAGGATATAAATATAAAAAATTAGAAAATTAGTCGCACCAAAGAATTATAAATTATACTTTTGTATCAGAAAGTCATACTAAAAGTCATGAAAAAAATTCCTAATCCTTGCCTTAAAAATCCTTAAACGTCATGAAATTTTAGTTCTGGTCAAAATTAGACATCCTGGATCACATTGAAGCGTGCATCGTTCGATCGCACGGGATTTTTTTCTCGTTTTTATAATAGCCAAAATATGTGTCCAACGAATTTGATATACGAAAATCAGACAAATCCGTGGTCGGGTTCTACTGCTAAAAAAGCACTGCTAAAGGCTCTACTGCTAAAACTGTACTGCTAAACGGGCTCTACTGCTAAAAGCTCCACTGCTAAAACTGTACTGCTAAAAGGCTCCACTGCTAAAAGTTGTACTGCTAAATGGGCTCTACTGCTAAAATTGGACTGCTAAAACTAGCTTCTGACAGAGGGCTCATATAAGTCCCACTGATGGAGGTTATACTGTACTTTTTGCGGTTTTTTGACGAGTTTTTGGAATTTTTCAGAGAAAACTTACCTTGCTATCGGCGCCATTGTGCTGCACTCGGCGGGGGAGGTTATACTGTACGACGATTGTCACTAGTCGTCGCGGCCTTTTCCTTAATTTCTGCCATAATCTCCTTCTTCGCCGTTCGCGCAGGCTCAGGAGCACCGCAGGTGTGCGTGTTTTTTGGAATTTTTCTGGAATTTTTCTGAGAACATTTTTTGGAATTTTTCTGAGAAAACTTCGTGTAATTTTCCCTTTGTTTTCAATGTTCTATTAACTTTTCAATGATTTTCAATGATTTCCAATAAAACTTTTCAAATACATACCCTTTTGCGTTTTAGCAGTTTCAATGATTTCCAATAAAACTTTTCAAAAACATACCCTTTTGCGTTTTAGCAGTTGAGACTCTTTAGCAGTGCTGCTTTTAGCACTAGAGTCTATTTAGCAGTTCAGTTTTAGCACTAGAGCCCATTTGGCACTAGAGCTTTCAGCAGTACAATTTTTTAGCACTACAGTTTTAGCAGTAGAGCCCGTTTAGCAGTAGAATTTTAGCAGTAGAATTTTTAGTAGTTCTTTTTTAGCAGTAGAGCAGTAGAGCCGACAAATCAGTTCTTCAGGATCCTCACTAAAAATCTTCAATATAAACCGGCCGGAAAATATCTCGAATAATAATGAAAATAAATAAAAGAGTGATAAACGAATTTCGTTGCATTCCAAGGACACAAACTTCAAAACCATCTCATGCGCATATCATCGAACGTCAGTTTGATATGGGCACGCAATCTACACTCCCTGTACGATCCGTCTCTTTAGAGAACATGGTGAATAACCTGGTATTGCTGTGTTTGCACGCTCGCTACGTCTCTCTCTCTCTCTCTCTCTCTCTCTCTCTCTCTCTCTCTCTCTCTCTCCCTCTCTCGCTTTCTCCATTCCTCCCTCGGTTCTTGCGGCTTCTTTGCTTCGCGTATAGACTTAATTGGCGCGAGGCGACTAGTTTAAACACGATTAATCAAGCTGCCGTATAGAGGAAAGAGGGAGATCCGAGCCAGTATAGTGCACTGGCAGTGAAGGAAGTCGTCGTGCCCCCCACCCCCCTCCCCCGCCTCTTTCTCTCCTTGCAGTGATTTATCGGAGCGCGCGAGCCACGAGCCCGTCCCTTTTATATATATAATTTATCTACACATTTGTATATATGTACACACACACATATATATGTGTGTGTGCAAAGCCATACACATATCAAAGATCTATAGACGGGTCTTCTTGAACCCAAGCGAGCGATGTTCAAACCGCTTGAGAGAGATAGAAAGAGATCTTTTTCAGGTTTATGATTATATATATGCACATGTATATTTATATATATATGTATATGTTGAAACATGCCTCACCTACTTACACGCTTTGACACAGCCACCCGGGTACTAATGAACATGTGTTAATAAACGTCAGTAGCCACGGGAACGGACTCCCGTTGAGATGCTTAATTTATATTGGCCACGAGCTATACGTACGGATGTGGGATGTAGCCGGGTGTGTATATGTGCGTGTCGTTGCGGTCTCTAATATCTAAAACGAGATCGTCACGGCTAATTAGGAATTTCATAGATTCCAGGATTTTACACGAGAATCGAGTTCAACGGCAAATTCCAAGCTGGAAATGACGTATCCGTGTATATGTATGCTAATTAAGGAACCATTTCAGTGTGATTGCCTCGAAAATTGCTGATTCTTATGATTTTTTAATAAAATTTGATTGTCCGATTTTTTTTTCGTTTATTCAAATGACTTATGTTGTACATCAAAATATTTTTTAATGTTTTAGTTTCTTTTTCGATATAACTTTTTTGGCCAATGCAAAATAATGCCTGAAAAAAAATATTGCCTGACGGTGGAAAATCCTGCTGCTCGGAAAATTGTCTGAAAGAAAAAACAAAAATTATTAATCAGTATGAAAAACTGTAGAGGCGTACGGAGGATTTTTTTTTTTCGATACAAATTAACAAAATGGTGGCCATTCCAAAATTAAGTGTCAAATTGGGCATTTTTTCGACAGTTTTTCGTTGAAAAAAAATGTGAAATTTTCAAATAAAAACAAACAACAAAGGAATGGCGTGGAGAATGATGTGGCAAAATTTGAGACGGATAGCTTGAAAACTCTTCGTGTGAAAATCTTCCACCGCTTTGAAAAATTCGTTTACAAATAATACTACCAAATAACATTTTTTTCTCACAGTTCGTTGAAAATCGTAATTTCGTGTAAACAAAATTGTTCGCGCGCGTGTGTACACGCCGACAAATTCGCACTGCATTCGTTCACACTGATCGCGCTCATGGGGGGGTTTGTTTTTTTTTTTACATTCCCACCGTTAATTTATCGTTTGGATTTTTTGCGATTCGAGGACAACGAGCTCGTTATTTATTCCTTGCTGTACCAGCTCCCTCGATGCGTGGGGTGGCTTTTAATTATCGACATTTCATTATCAATTTGTCGAATATTTTCGAACGGCTTTCGCGAAAATTAATTAATTTCCTCGTCTAACGCAATCGACCATCGTTGCTCAAAGTCCCTTAAAATTGCTCGGCTGTGCAAACCCGGGGGGCCGTTATTTTCATAAAAATTAAAAGCAAACAATCGTACAACTCAATTACCTAATATTTTGCGCGTGCTGCAAAATTATTACCGGATATTGCGCGATTTTACGTGAAATTATTCAACGTTATTGCCCGAATTGATCAAATGAAAAGCCATCGTTGATACGAATATCGATTAAAACACACACACACACATACATACATATATAATACTTTATAAATCGTCAACGTGCTTCACGAAATTTCCACCTGTATCTCATTGGTATTATACACGTACTCACACTAAACATACTTTACAATTGTGATATATATATATATATATATATATATATATATATATAGTGAATGTTTAATTGCGGCAAACCATGAGTATTAGAGCTTGATTAATTAGCGGCCTATTGGCCACTTCGTTTGCAACGTCCTCTCGCGCGCGTGCTTGCATCCAGGAAGGCGCTCATTTACACGAGATGTGTAATTCTCAATGAGGGGGGCGGGGGGGGGGGGGGGGGGGGGGGGGGAGAGGTGTGCGATGCAGGAATCTCCATCGAGAAATGGTATTCATTAGCCCTCACTCACGCTCCGCTCTCCCCATACACGTAGTTTCGTCCGTCCCAGCTACATTACCTGTACACATATATACACACACAGATGCAAAAGTGATTTTCTATCCTGATTGCTATAACCGCACGTTGCCATTTAACGAAGCCAAGTTAAGTGGTGTATGCAAGAAAATTAAATGTGAGTGAATTTCGTAAAACAAAAAAAAAAACAACAACAACATCAACAAGCCAAAGAAACCAGGAGAAGAGAAGAGGATGAAAAAAGCAAAAAAGAAAATTGTTTCCGAGCTTATCCTCGGGGATATGGGAGCTTTTGGCTTGCATTTTTTTTGTCTCGCGAAGATCGCGGTATGCGCAAAACGCGCGAGAGCCTGCACGACGATCGCCAGTTGGTTGAGGCGATAAAAAACGAACTGGATTTTATGAACAACCTTATGTTTTCTCGCTTTTGCTCGCTGAGCCTCTCTCTCTCTCTCTCTCTCTCTCTCTCTCTCTCTCTCTCTCTCTCTCTCTCTCTCTTTCTCTCTCTTTCTTTCTCTTTCTCTCTCTTTCTCTCTCTTTCTCTCTCTTTCTCTCTCTTTCTTTCTCTTTCTCTCTCTTTCTCTCTCTTTCGTACGACCCCTCGACATTTCTCTCTATCTCAAACGCTAAGTAACTCACTTACCGTGCAATTAATTTGCTTGGCGTAATAACCGGACTAATGGCCCGTTAAATTAAGAACCTGCGAGCCCCGCGCACGTAGAACTCTCTTGTATGCACACGAACGCGATACATGAGTACACTTACGTCCACACTTGTTTATAATTCATGACCATTACCTGCACTTAGCCTGGGCTTTATCTTTGTTTCGTATTCGGGATCCTGCATTTGCCACTTCTCCAAAGTTTCAACCAGAAATTGTACGATTTTGAACGGGACGAGGCATGGTGACGTTGAACAATCCTCAGATCGCGCCTTTCGAGCTCATTTAAACGTCAACTTTCGTTTTTTTTCTTCTTTTCTTTAAAAAGAAAAATGGAAACCCATGTTTTCCTTGACGACATCCCTTATTATACGTAAAAAATCAGAGAAACAAAATGATGTTTGAGTTTGCATAACGCAACGACAATTTCGTAGCTGAATTTTCGTTTTAACAAATTTGGGCTACGAAAATATGTTGAATGTTTTTAAGAATTCTTTTTAGAGATCTACAACTCGAATTTGGAATAAACCATTTTGGTCGATCAAGAAAATAAAGAACAATAAAAATAAAAAAAGAATTTTCGTTGCATTCCGACGATGCACACTTCAACATCGTAGAGCAAAAAAAAAAACAATCGTACGATTTCTTTTTCTTTTTTTTCCATATCCTTTTTTCTCGTATCTTCCATATTTTTTTCAATATAACGGCCGAGACGCCTTAAAATGTGAATTATTCATATATTATGCACAATTATGTATATGAAATTATGCACAATTATTATAACTAATAATAATATGTATAATAATTTTGTATAACTGTGCATATCAAATTATGTAATGACGTTGAAGTTTGCATCGTTGGAGTGCAACGATTTTTTTCTTTTCATTCTTCATTTATTCATTTTTATCATTATCCAAAGCCTCTTTTATTTTTACAAATCGAGGTCGTGAATCTCTAATAAAAATACGTCAAATCGTTTGAGAGATTTTCACAACCTAAATCGGCCAAATAAAATTGTGCAATAAGAAAAAAATATCTCGTTGCGCTCCAACGATGCAAACTTCAACAACATATTGTGTACAATTGTAGTCGCACGAAGTTTGCAATGTTGGCGCGCAACGAAAGATGACTTTTATTTAATTGCTCACATTTTCTTTCGTTAACGTAAGGTACGAAAAATACTCAATTAATGTTTCCTTTCTTCGGTGTAGATCTACGATCACATTAAATCAAAAAAAAAAAAAAAGAACTTTCGTTGCATTCCAACGATGCAAACTTCAGTACCATAATTATTATTTATATAAAATTGAAGTTTTCTCGATTCTTGAGATTTATACCGGATCACGCAGAGAGAACGGAGGTGTCACGTTTTTCCTCACTAATTACCTCCGTCCCCTCTTCCCTCGTGCTCCTCCTACGTCCCCCGCAATCCGCATAGTGCCACGCGTTGGCTTGCTCAACACAAAAAGGCGTAATTTAAATTACGCCTTTACGTCCTGAGTAGTATGGATCATGCAATCATTCTTATTATTATTATTATACACTATTTAATATCTATGCAATACGGTAATATGAATTTCCTTTGAACGCACGAGAGTTCAACGATACTAATTGAATCTCGCACGTGTGGATATTACGGGAGTCGCATTCAGTGTCGCGCGTTATATCGCCGACGTGCATACATTGCTATCGCTTATAATTGATTGAGAAGTAAAGACAAGACTCGTGCAGTGTTGCGCGTATGGATGCAAAGGCCGGGGAAGAGGGCGGGAGGGTGGGCGGCGGGGGGGGGGGTGGTGGTGTGAAACGCAGATATTCTGCAAACACATTGCGCATACGCAATACGTATACGCCATATTGCATTGCCGTTTTCTCCAAGTCAACGTTATATACATGACGAAATGTTTGATTTTGTTGCAGTATTACGAGATGTCATATGGCCTCAATGTGGAAATGCACAAACAGGTAAGCGCACACAAACGATAAATGCGTATAAGAATGCAATTACATATTATTATTATTATTGTCTTTTTATTTCTTTGGTTCCAACGTATACCGTTGATGGTGCTGACGTTTTCATAGTTGCGATGCACCGGAAGTTCTTCTTGATTCTCCCATTTCTTTATTTTTTAATATTATTAAATTATTTTTTTTTTTGCAGCTTGTGGCTATACATTTTCTATGAGAGATTCTCAAAAATGTTTTGGTAACTTTCGTACTTTCGAAATGTGCAAGAAAAAATAAGGGAATCCGAAAAAAATATATTATATACAGGGTGAGGCACATAAAGTGTTACAGAGCAATAGCACTCAAACTATTGATCATATATAAAAATGTTTCAGACAAAAGTTTCAGTGTTCGAGAAGGCCGTCATACTGGACCACCCTATTTTTGTATCGGTGGAGGCGCTGAAGCTACGTCAAGGTCAACTCCACTTTTTTAAATGGAACAATGTATTTTTTTTCGCCTGACATTATTACCGATTTTAAGACGAATTCATCGACCTACAACACAAGGTCATTCTAGTCACGCAAAGTATGAAAATAGTTGAAGAATCGAAAAATATCGGAATAATCACTTTCAAAGGATCCACTAACCTTGGTTTGGGTCTACCTACAGAAGATGCTCGAAGTGATGACCCTCGACTCGTAAGCACTTGTTAATTCGCTGATGAAAAGACCGTCTAACTTCAGCCAACATTTGTGGTGTAATTTCGGTACATGCTCGGCGTATTCTTTCTTTCATGTCGTTAGGCGTGGTCAGGCGTGTTTACAAGTGTTTACAAGTCGAGGATAATCACTTCGAGCATCTTCTGTAGGTAGAGCCAAACCAAGGTTAGTGGATCCTTTGAAAGTTATTATTCCGATATTTCTCGATTTTTCGACTATTTTCATACTTTGCGTGACTAGAATGACCTTGTGTTGTAGGTCGCTGAATTCGTCTTAAAATCGGTAATAATGTCAGGCGAAAAAAAATACATGGTTCCATTTAAAAAAGTGGAGTTGACCTTGACGTAGCTTCCGCGCCTGCACCGATAAAAAAAATAGGGTGGTCCAGTATGACGGCCTTCTCGAACACTGAAACTTTTGTCTGAAACATTTTTGGATATGATCAATAGTTTCAGTGCTATTGCTCTGTAACACTTGAGATGTGCCTCACCCTGTATATATGCGCCATAAAAATTCTAATATTTGCCTAGTGTAAAATTCACCGTGTACACTTATTCCTACGATTTGATTAGCTTTATTGCACAAATCGTGAACTAACGATATTCCATAGATTGTATACGTTCGCATTTAATATTGCTGCAGCCTGAGACTATTTTACTATGTGTGTACAAACTGCCACTCGAACACAAATATATATATATATATATATATATATATATATATATATATATTTATTTATTTATATATGCGTATGTCGTCAATCAGCCTCGAGAAAATAATTGTTTTTAGGAGTGAAAACACATTGGAATAACAATTGATACACCTCGATAAGAATAATTGTCATAATATGACGTGTATTTATTCGTCGTCGGTTAAGTGCATCGTAAAATTGTAACAGGCATTTATAAACGTCGACAACAATAGTTCGAACAAACGGTGAGTTATGTATGTCGTCCACAAACCGGAAAACGTGTAGAAACGTGACAGAAGAAAAAAAACGTGTACACGTGTATTTTATTATTTTGTCTACTAAGTATATCTGTATGGTTTTTTTTTTCACTCGACTATGGAATTATGTGTGTTGCAAGCGAACACGAGGATCCTGTTTTACGCCGATCATTTGTGATTATTGATTCGACGGAAAAGTTGGAAGAAAACGCACTATTTGATAGGACAAAAAAAAAATCCCACGGATATAGCGTAACGAATTTTTTTTTTATCTGTACATGGTAGTTCATTCGGAAATTTCAACGTATTTTGAAAATATTCGCAAAATATTTTGCTAGTTGCCATTCACGAATGAATTTTTTTTTGCGGCGTCTAAGTTGACGTTTTGCGATATTTATTTATTTTTCTCAATATCCGCGATGTTGATGTAGTTTCGAATGTTCGAGGAAAAAATAAATGGACATTCCTGTGACGGTATTAAGACGCTCTTCTATTATTTAAAAAATCTTCACGAGTAAAAGGGGATTCGTGAAGATTTTTTAGATAATAGAATTTAATATCCTATAATGAAGAAAAAGGAGCCACAAGAATTTTCCTTTGCTCGATATGATGGGAGATTCTTTTTGCCTTCAACGATAAAACAAACAAAAAGTCAGATAAACTGGAAATTTATTTTCTTCAGAAGTATAATTCGCTTTTCCAATTTACCGTGAAACGTAACTTATATAAGAATAATTCGAATGAACAAATAAATTACACGGGGCCCCGACGAATAATAATATTTTCAAGGGATAACACATCCTCGAGTCCCAGTGTACGTTTTTGAATAAATTTATTTGTTGCCAAAGTTTCGTAATAACCGGTTATAGTTATGCGATTGGCCGTTCAAACACGCTTCGAAATGCCTTCCGTACACAAATTATATATACGTGTACATTGTGAGTACAAATTATGGCTCGATATCTGCCTGATAATTTAGATCCGCTGTATCGAGTACCGCGATCTCAATGCCCCCCCCCCCCCCCCCCACCCCGCCATTCTTATACTCACATATACGTGTCCATGAATACCGTGATAGCGAGAAATAATAGGTACGAGGATCCGTTCTCACACCACAGGATTACTGTACCTATAGCATTTTGGTTACTTTATATACGTTGCGCGCTACATCGCATCTACCCGGAACACACTCGGCCATACGCACGGATATACGGATTGTGCACGCTATACAGAGATCGGTGATTTAAATATAATTGCTGGGTATTTCGTGATTCCGCGTATGTACAGATCATCGTTACGACGAGGCTTTTGTCGATGGTCCCTTGAGACGAGCCCGCTTATCGTAAATATATACCTGTTTACAGATGTATGCGCGCGCACGCACACACACACACACGCGCGCGCGCACACACACACACACACACACACACACACACACACACGCGCGCACGCACGCACACGAATACACGCATGTGCCTATATGTGTACACGTGTGTATTTATGGGGTCGGGATAACCAGTAATTAGCGAAGCTATAATAATCGTTGATTGCTCGCTCGTCACAGTATATACCTATTCGTGGTGAGGTAACGATAGTTGGATTCATTAAATTGCATCACACCTTGTATATACACCGATAACTTTTATTCGTTCACCGTATCGCTGTGCATTACGCGCATGTGCATATACGCGCGACGTATTGTTATTATTTTTTTTGCCTCGACGCAATGCAAGACAAAATAATACGAACGGATATTTTCTTTTTATATGACGGGCACGTTATTCGAGAGTATTGATTCGTTCGCGTAATCAGATTGAGATACAGCGGATGAAAAAAGTATTTCCACACCATATGTTTTTCAAATTATCCTGCGAAGTAACATAAAAAGCATTTTTTTTTAAGAAAAATATAACGTTCGAAAAAGTTTTCGAAAAAAAATAAAATGTTAAAGCATTTTATTTTTTTCTGTAGGATAATTTGGAAAACAGATGGTGTGCGAATACGTTTTTTACCCACTGTATATATATATATATATATATATATATATATATATATATATATATCATCCCGAGTCCCAAGATTTGAGAAAAATATCGAATGTTAAAGATTTGCATCGTTGGATTGCATTGAAAATTCATTTTGTTCGAATCACTCGAACTTCTCGGGCCGATTTAGGCTACGAAAATAGTTGAAATCTTTTTTTTCGAATCCTTGTAGATATTTTCCACTTGAATCTTCAGAAAAAATTTTGAACAGGTATAAAATTTAAAAAATAGCAAAAAAAGGGTAAATAAATTTGGTTACATCCCAACATGCAAATGTCGCTCTCATTTTTACTTTCCATATATGTGTATATAAAAGCAAAAAGCAAGGAAAGCAAAAAGGAGGGCGAAGTTTGCAAGTTTGCTATTTCAAAAATTTTGTACCTATTCAAAATCTTTTTTTAAAGATTCAAATGAAAGATGTCTGACAAGGATTCTGAAAAAAAATGAGACTGAAGTTTGCATCGTTGGAATGCAACCAAAACGATTATTTTTCAATTGCTCGAATTTCTTGTGGCTGATTTTCGTTGAGAAAATCCATCAATTATTCTTTAAATCGCTTATTCAAAGATCTATAATTTTGATCTGCAAAAAAATCATTTGTAAAATAATTTTAATGAGGACAATAAAAATGTCAGAAAGAATTTTTCGTTGAATTCCAACGATGCAAAAACTTCACAACCATTAAAAAAAATATTTCAACTATTTTCGTAGCTTAAATCGGTCCGAGAAATTCGAACAAAATGAACTTTCCATGCAATCCAACGATGAAAATCTTCAACATTCGATATTTTTCTCACATCTTCGCACTCGTGATGTTTTTTTTTTCTAAATTAATTTCAGTAAATTCTCTTTCGCAGTAATTTTTTGTCTCTTTCGAATCCCGATAACATCAATCGTTCATCCGTTTGCGTTGCATAAATAGAAAATAAAACATACTGAAAGTGTTAAAAAGACGATGATGTTTCTTTTATTACCGGTGGATATAGTGCTTTTGTTTATGCCGGCGTGCTTTAAAATCCTATATTGTTTTTTTTATTTTGGATCCTGGCTCTTTCATGCTCATACGAACGACGCTGATGCTTTGCCACTGGCACGTTCTTCGCGTGCTTCATCGTTCGCTGCATAAAAGCCGCGCGACACACCCTCATCGTGCCACTCACCCATTTGCTCGCGTATAACGCGAAATACTCGGTCATCGCCGAAAATGCAATTACAGTGCGGTTCACCGAAAGACCCTACGCGGTAATTGCGCTTCATTATTTCATCGGAAAACGCGAGACGAAAATTCTCACGGGAGCCTTGATAACCTGCATTTACGTTTTGTACTTGCGTTTCAGGGCACGAACAATACGGGTAATTTTATCAATGCGACAGCCAATAATAGACGTCCGCACCAAAACGTGTGTATACAAATCAGCGTAACGTGAATGCAATATTTCGTGGATGTTTCTCTAGTTCGTTTTGGTCTGTCAGAATATTATCCATATATATATATATTAGATGAAGTAAAAAGTTCTGAGCGTTTTTTCACATTATTTCGACGATGAAATTAACATAGTTAGGATTATTCGATTTAGATCAAATATGCGCCGTTTTGTTCGATAACTTTTGTCCATTTTGAAGGCAATTTCATAATTCCGCGATTGAAGAAGTCCTCGTCCCTATTGGTAAAAAAACTTGACCAGCTCATTTTCACAAGCCTCTCTTGAGGCCGGTTTTGTACCATCAAGAATATTTTGCAAATGCTTGAAAAGGTAATAATCGCTTGGTGCCAGGTCTGGACTATACGGCGGGTGCGATAGAACCTCCCATCCAAGCTCACGGAGCTTCTGGCGCGTCGTTAAAGATGTGTGCGGCCTGGCGTTGTCTTGATGGAGCACAACACCCTTCCTATTGGCCAATTCTGGCCGCTTCTGGTCGATCGCCTGCTTCAATCTGGTCAGTTGTTGACAGTAGAGGTCCGAATTGAGTGTTTGGCCCGATGGGAGCAGCTCATAGTGGATGATTCCCTTCCAATTCCACCAAACACACAGCAAAACCTTCTTGGCCGTTAATCCGGGCTTGGCGATCGTTTGGACCGGCTCACCGCGATTGGACCACGATCTTTTTCAGCTGTTGTTCTCGTATGTGACCCATTTTTCATCGCCAGTCACCATCCGCTTAAAAAATGGGTCGATTTCGTTACGTTTCAGCAAAGAATCGCAGGCATCAATGCGGACCAAAAGGTTCTTTTGCGTCAATTCGTGTGGCACCCATACATCGAACTTCTTCTTGAGACCAGCCTTATGCAAATCGTTCCAAACGATTTTCTGGCTAATCTTCAGTTCCTGGGCAATGGCATAAGTGCTCACATGCCGGTCCGACTCGACGATTTCCATGATTTTATCGACATTTTCGACGATTGGCCTACCAGAGCGTGCCTCATCTTTGAAGTCCATATTACTAGAACGGAATCGTTGGAACCACCGCTTTGCTGTTGCATTTGAACACTGTATTGGGTCCATAAACAGCACAAATTTTTTTGGCCGCCTGTTCCGCCGTTTCACCTTGGTCGTAGTGGTACTGAAGAATGTATCGAATTTTCTCTTTTTTTACCTCCATTTTGGAACGCTGTAAAACACAACTGGCTTCACCAAACACAAAACTGTCAAAGAACTTTTTTTGAAGGGTAATGTCACCTTTAAATCGCCGTATCGTATGACCCTATGCAATGTATACATCGTGAGATATGGCTCACTAAAGACATCTAGCAGAAAACGCTCAGAACTTTTTACTTCACCCAATATATATATTGGCACCCGAGAGGAAATCCTTTGATTGCATAAAAAGAGATGTAGTTTGAATTTTCGCCTAACCTGACTTTCGTTTAATATTTAATTAGATCGTTGCTTCAAGAAAATCTTTTAATAAATTACAAATGGCTCTACAAAAACGAAAAATCGTGCATCTGGTGTATAATAATATACGCCATCAAATGTGATTCGAGTTCAAGGGCTTGCACCTAGTTGAAATTTTGGAAAAATATCGATTTTTTGAAACGGGTTCTCAAAATACAATATTTCAAAAATATTTTCTGTAAATTAAAAGTTGATCTGTTCAAAATTGAAGGAGTTATGGGCGTTTGTAGGTACGTTTCGCGAATTGGCGAACTTTAAACGCGTTTTTTCACAAAATTACTTTTTTTTTTTAAATCGCTGACCACGATATCTCAAAAATCACTGCATCGATCAACTTCAAATTTTACGAGTTTCATTTGCATATCAAAATGCAGTGCTTGAACGAAGGTTTTTTCATGTCGATTATTTGTCGAAAATAGATGTACCTGAAATTTGCATCGTTGCTACGCAACGTTTTTATTTTATTTTTTCTCAATGTTTAAATTTTCTATAATTTCTTGCACATTTCAGTTCTAGTTGCTTATAAAATATGATAAAATGATTTTTAAATGTTTTCGACAACCGGGACCCACCTTTATAGGGGGGACGGGGGTGTTGAAACTTGAAAAAAATTATATCCCCCGCGCGTTTGATGTAATCCCTTTTTTTTTAATTGGCGTTGTATGTTAGGTGGGCCAAAAGGGTTTTTTTTTCGCGAATAATCGGTACTTTTACTTGGACCGCGGTGATTTTTTTTTCAAAAGTCAACATTTTATTAAATCCTTTGTCCAAGCGCAAGATAATTTCATGCAAAAACTAAATGCGTTTGATTTTTTTGTATTTCTGATGATTTGTTCCCAAGCAGCATTGGCCACTCTGCGAAAAACGTTTTTTAAACAGCGAACTGCACAAACTATTGTATCTACTACATTTATAAATATTTTTCATTACAAAAATTGTGAAAGATGCTTAAAACCATATTCTTGAAAGTAAAAGAAAAACATTTTGAGACCCTGAACACGTTGTCCGAGAAAAAAAAAACACAAAAAATCCTTTTTTTCGGCCACGAGCCAGGTGTAACCCGTTAATAAGCTTTCAGATTTATTCATTACACTGAAATTATGTATTTCATTTATTGAAAACAATTATTATTGCGAAAGCGAAAAAAAAAAACGAAGAAAAAATGATTTAAACCCGAAGTTTCGGAAATTCAGCAAGTCTTACGGATTTTCAATGATTAATGATAATAATAACAACAACAAAGTGTCGTAAACTTCGAAAATGTCCGTCAAGTAGGAAGAAGAAAAACATTTTAGCTTGAACACATGGCTCAGTCCTCATTTCTGCCAAACGAAAAAATTCGTAAGAAAATTGTTTACTCTCGCGATTGGTATTTTTTTTTCTTCTCCTTGTCTTGTTTGCAATCGCCAAGATTTATTATCATTGCGCTCGGGATATAATAAATCATGCGTTTGCACCTGTACAATGCGAGCTCAGATTATTATTCGACACTTTAACACTTCGCTTCCATGCGCAACCCTTCCCCCCCCCCCCCCCGCAATAAAGTTGCCCCGGTCGCTTGCAAACGTACTTACGAAAATACGTCATACAAATGTGTGCACTCGAAGTATGTCGTGTACGGTCGTGCGAGACGTGTACTCTTATATGTAAAATGGTTCATTTCGGAGTGCTAAGTGGGTTCGCGGCTTGTCTATTCTCCCTCTCTCGCTCTCCCTCGCCATCAGGACCTTCCCTCCTTGCTTTCTCATATAAATATATATGAGAAAGGGAAATCGAGAGTGAGGAAAAAGAAGGCGACGGATTGCGTATGTATCTACATATATCTTTATGTATATACGTTTCCGGTCAACCCCTTTCGAGGGAGAGCGCCACGAAGCAAAGCCCCCTCGGAATACCGCAGAGAGCGCTAATACGAGTCGGGAACGCGGGCGCGCCCGGGGCCTCGGCTCGACGATAACGTGGTAATTACTTTTACGAGGTGAGCTCGCGGCTCGACGACCGCTTTTCCTCGATTAATAACAATGGCTCCCTGGCGCTCTTACAACTGTAAATTAACGCTTTGCCCGAGACCGCGCGATCCCGTGCGATACGTGCACTTCTATGTGCTGCGCACCCACGCATATACATATATATATACATATATATATATATATATATATATATATTTGTATATACAGGGTGTCCCTCTTATCTCTGCCACCCGAAATAACTCGGTAATTATCGACGTCACAAAAAAATGTTTTAGACAAAAGTTGTACGGTGTGAAGGGGGCCATCAAATGCGAGCAATTTTTTTTATTTCGCTATAGGCGCTGACGCACAGTGAAGGTCACCTCCACTTTTTTAAATGGAATGGTACATTTTTTTTTCACCCATCTTGTGGACCACCTCAAGCCGCATAAAAAACATTAGGGCGTCAATGTCGTTCAAGGTCATTCAAGGTCAGTATCGATGATACAAATCTAAATATCTCCGATCACTACCAAATATTTGGCAGTGATCCGAGATATTTAGATTTGTATTTCATTTTAATAGATGTTCGAAATTAGCTTGAAATTATCTGTGCTGCTTGAAAGATCTAACCTCTTGGGATCGGCAAAAACTCTGGTATCAACATGATGGTTGTCCAGCTCATTTTGCACGGATAGCTCGCAATGTTGTCGACCAAAAATTTGTTTATAAGCAGATTAGCCGAGGATCACGAATAGGCTGGCCTGCTCGATCACCGGACTTGACTCCACTCGATTTTTCTTTATGGGGGACGTTAAAGGATAAAGTTTATCAAGATATGCCCAACAACACCGGAAAACATGCGAGAACGCATCATCAACGCGTGTAACATCATCACTCCGAAACAGTGTCTGACTGTCCGACTGCGAAAATGTTTGGAGGCTGGTGGAGGTCATTTTGAACATCTATTGAAATAAAATATAAATTTGAAAATATTTTTGGTATCGATCCGATATTTTCATCGATACTGACCTTGAATGACCTTGAACGACTTTGACCCCCTAATGTTTTTTATGCGGCTTGAGGTACGCCACAAGATGGTTGAAAAAAAATGTACCATTCCATTTAAAAAAGTGGAGGTGACCACTGTGCGTCAGCGCTTCCACCGAAATAAAAAAATTGGTCGCATTTGATGGCTCCCTTCACATCGTACAACTTTTGTCTGGAACATTTTTTTGTTACGTCGATAATTACCGAGTTATTTCGGGTTCGCAGAGATAAGAGGGACACCCTGTATATTGCTTCCGCGTTCGTTCATTCCTGTAAATTTTTTATTTTGCATAGTTCCTCATCGTGCACGCTATGCTCAGGTGCGAGAATGGAAGAACGCGCCCGAGAACGAGAGGGAAAAAGGCGAATTTTTTTGGTTTCTTTTTACTGTTTTTTTTGGCTTTAAGGTAATTCATACGGGTGCTATTTTGGAGAAGAAAGAAAAATTAATTTGGTGAAAGAATTATTTGGGCAGAAATGAATATTCTGAAATTAGGGAAAACGAGAGAGAGAGAGAGAGAGAGAGAGAGAGAGAGAGAGAGAGAGAGAGAGAGAGAGAGAGAGGGAGAGAGAGAGAGAATAAAATTGTTGGGAGTAGCGCGGTTTCGAACGCGGAATGATCTAGTAATATGAATAATAGTAGAGAATATATTTAGTATAATTTTGTGGACGGTAGTGGATAATATGAAAAAAATATATATTGACATAAGATTTTATTTATATCGGCTTGAAATTTGCTGAGTGTATTTTTTTAGCATTGGGTCTTTTCGATGCAGCAAAATCAACATTTTTCTTTTGGCCCAACAAAGTAAAAACCTCACTTAAGGGGGGAAATCACAGTAGCACACAAAAAAATAGGCATATTTTCGGGAATTAATTTTGGCTGAATAAAAGTATCAATCGAAAATCTGTAAAGTAGGTTTTACAGCAATACTAAAAAAGTACAAAATGTAATTTTTTCAATAAAAAATATTTAAAAATGGCGGCTGCGCAGCATATGCCCTAAGGCGCCTATTTTTGAAAGCGTGTCGATGGCCGAAGACGTAGACTCCTTAATTTTTGACCTGGAAGAAAAAACCAAATTTTTTTAGTTTTCATATAACAACAGCTAGCGAGCTACGTAGGATTTTTTCGATATATTGATTTTTCACAAAATGGTGCATGTTTGAAAATAAAGTTAAATTTTTAACAAAAAAAAAACGCCATAAAATCGTCGATAAAAAAAAACTAAGCCATATAAAATAAAAATCGTACGTAGCTCCGTGGAGAAAGATATTTCGAAGCTACTGTCAAAATTTCAAGTTGATCGGTAAAGATTTGCTCGAGTTATGTCTTCGGCGAGCTCAAAAAAAGTAGTTTCGAGAAAAACGCGTTTAAAGTTTAAAGGCGCTCGGAGCATACCTGAGAGGCGTTACCGCAGAATGAAAAATTTGGGCACTCGGACACTTTTGCCGTATTCCATCATTTGGTATATTATTTTTAAGACACTAAAGCACCTTTTAAGCGAAAATTTTTTTTTTCGAAAAAATGGAAATTTTACTGTGATTTCCCCCCTTAAGGAGGTACGACTACTACCTCGGGGTCAACAAAGAGACTAAATTTATGTTACCCCACGGGTGTTCTGATTCATGTTAACTTGTGTTGAATATTCGTATTGTCGATCCCAAAGTGCCAAATTTGTGGTAAATATTTTATTTATTGGATATTTACTAATAAAAACTGAAAAATTAGATCCTCAACGACTCTGGAGTCTTCACGACGATTTTCAAGCAGTAGCGAGATTCTGAAACTCGGTAACGACCGTTTTCGTTATCGTTAGCTAGCGACAGCCAATAAGAGGCTCCCTTTCTTCTGATCATGCATGCGATTGGCTGTCGCTAGCCAGCGACAACGAAAACTGTCGCTACCGAGTTACAGAATCTTGCCACAGAGTTATGCTCGCCAAACGAATCAGCTGTTACGCACCGACATTGGCAAATCTATGGGTACTATTTCGTCATTATGATAATATTTAACCGGAAGTTGAAATCGTTTTATAACTTAGTGCTTGAACTACACGGTGAAGTTCGAATTTTCGATTTTTTTTTTTACAATATCAATTATGTCTAATTTATCAAATTTCAGTTTTCCAACGACCTTAGTTGGATACGTGAGCAGCAAAACCGTGATCATCGCACTTCCGGTCGACCGTATCCATAAGACGACGTGCTTCACTAGCTCAAAGTGCTCGACTTTGCAATTTTATTACGAAAAAAAAACTGAACGGTCAATATAGCTCAAATTTTTCCAAAGGGTGCATAACGTATTCGTCAGCATCATGTAAAAATTTCAGACCCGAAAGTTGAATTTGTCGTAACGCTCCGATCTCTTTAATGACACGACTCTTGCTATCCCGAAACTCGTGAGGATTACGTATCGATTGCCTTATATTGCGTACATGTATTTTATATGCGCATACAAGATCGCGAGTCACGCGAGACCGTCGACGTGACAAGCCGCAGGGAATAATTTATCGTTTCGACGAATGAATTGTGTGTGTCTGTGTGTACATACACACGAAAGAGATAAAAGAGTCCGGATACGCGTACTTTCATATTGTGACGTTGATTCGATTCACGATTCAGTTATTCAATTATCTGAAAACTAGAGTATTAATTATTAATTAAGAATACATAATGACAAAATTTCAAGATATATTTGTGGTTTCGTAAGGCTCTTTGTGATTACACGTTTCCCGTCGTTCATTACAATTTTCATTGTATGAAATACCTATAATGCGTCTTTGTCTATTAAGTATGAATTCAGTAATAAGGTCGTACACTCGATCCTTAAGCTCTTGGATCTAGGCGCCTCGTTGCATTTAATCGTTAATGCAAATTCCCCGATCAAGAATCTTTCATTTGTCGGTTTTCTTTCGTGCGCACATATATATATATATATGGCAGTAAGCCTCTTCTGCTGGAACAAAGTTCACTCTCATCTACTCCCCTCTGTTTTTTTTTCCTTTCCCCTTTTTCTTATAATTCGGACTCTCGCCGATTTTCCCTTTTTTTCAGGTAAAAATTCTTTTTTTCCTTCTCAACTAGGCTGCACCGGTTCGTGGAGAAAATCGTTCGAGCTCGTATTATACGTGGCGTTTGCTCTTGACAATTAATTACGCGGCTGCGGACGACCGGGCGTTTTAATTAAAATATCCGAGCGCTTATTCAACGGTCGTGCGCTTGTTCTCTCTGTCCTATCTGCTCTTCTCTCTTGTTATCTATTTCGCTCTGCCTCTGCCTTTCTCTCTCTCTCTTTCTCTCTTTACCTTTCCCTCTCTAGCTCCAATTCGACGCACTCGCGTTCACGTACGAGCGCACCGACGACCACTTCCGGTTTCTCTATATAGATTTCCCGTATTTCCCAACTGCGCAAATTAACGTCCGAGATTTCGTCGAGCAACTCACGCAATATCCAATCGTTCGGGTATGCGTATGGAGAGAGAAGAGAGAGAGAGAGAGAGAGAGAGAGAGAGAGAGAGAGAGAGAGAGAGAGAGAGAGAGAGACAGACAGAGAGAGATATGAGAGAAGGTCCCTGAAAATTTAGACCAGGCAATGAATTTAGGAATGTGGCGGTACTGAAGTGCATAACTTTTTTCAGTTTTATCAATTGATCATTCAATTCGTTTTGGACGAGGTTGAAGTTTGCATCGTTGGAATGCAATGAAAATTAATATTTCTGATATCCTTTAATTTCTTATGGCAAATTTTGTTTACAAAACTTCCTCAACCATTTTTTATTGATATTTATTTAGCGATTTACAATATTGGGTGAAGTAAACAGTTCTGAGCGTTTTCCGCTAGATGTCTTTAGTGAGCCATATCTCACGATGTATACATCGCATCGGGTCATACTATACGGCGATTTAAAGGTGACATTACGCTTCAAAAAAAGTTCTTTGACAGTTTTGTGTTTGGTGAAGCCAGTTGTGTGTTACGAGCGTTCCAAAATGGAGGTAAAAAAAGAGAAAATCCGATACATTCTTCAGTACCACTATGACCAAGGTGAAAAGGCGGAGCAGGCGACCAAAAAAAATTGTGCTGTTTATGGACCCATACAGTATCGAATGCAACAGCAAAGCGGTGGTTCCAACGATTCCGTTCTGGTAATATGGACG
>OZ010717.1:23183978-23288978 GCA_963932345.1 Ophion ventricosus
TCTCTCTCTCTCTCTCTCTCTCTCTCTCTCTCTCTCTCTCTCTCTCTCTCTCTCTCTCTCTCTCTCTCTCGAAATGCGTAAGGGATATTTCGCTTTTTTTTTCATCTATTTCGGTTGTTTTCTCGTTCGCAAGGATTGCCACCGATGCGAAAAGTTCGAGGGCCACAAAACGCATATTGAGAACAAAACAGGAATGTTTAGCAATTTTTCCACGTAGCCTTACGGGCCGTGATAACCATTCGGACGAGCTCTGTATAGATAGACCTTAATTGTATTCCTCTATAGGTCTGGGCGATTTATGCGTGACTAAACATCTCCAAAAACAAATATCTCAGAAAAAATCTTCCGTGGAAATAAATCCCCAAGGTACAAAAATCCTGAATAAAGTAGCCAATAAAGTCGATAAAATTCGGGATTTTATTACCTCGTTAAGGGGTGAGGGCTACTTGTAACGCCGAAAAAAACGCTTTTTTCGGGATTTTTTTTACAAGTTTTAATATTTCCTTAAAAATGTTTTCCCATATGAATAATCAATATTTCTAGTAGCTACAGTAAAATTTTCATTGAAAAATAATGATAAATAAGCGAGATGCAGTCCGTCTGCATTCAGAAAAAAGAGGTGTTTCGCGGTGATCACTGCTGCTCATCACTGGATCATCTGAAACCAAAAAAATTAACGGGGATCATTAGTAAATCATATTGGGCCCAGGATGGACGAAGGGTTAATGAAAATTTCTAATTTTTACAAAATGGCGGATGTTCAAAGTTAAAACTTGTTTTTCGACCAAAATTTCACTGATATTTTCAGTTATAAAAAAAAAACTATTCACCGCCGATAAAAATCCTTTGTCCATCCAGGGGACAATTATGTACAGAATAAGTGATATAAATTTGAAAACGATCGGTCAAGCCGTTCTGGAGTTACAGTGATCACCGAATTTGAAAACGTGCTTTCGAGAAAAGCGCGTATAAAGTTTCAAGTACAATTTACATGCAAATAAAAAAATTATTTTTGGACTTACATTGAATCATCTATTCCGGCACCATAAAGTGACCCTTCCTTCGCCTTAGCAGTCGCAGTAGAAGCGATTTTGAGCACAGTAGAAACAACTTTGAGCGCGATTTTGAGCGCAGTAGAAGCAACTTTGAGCACAAAGTTGTATATCTTCATGAATAATGCTCCGATTTGTCTAAAATTTTGAAAGAATACTTTTGAAATGCTGTACTTTGAGAAAATGCACAAAAAAAAAACGATTTTTTGAAAATGCTGACTAGCCCTCACCCCTTAATACATTTTGCTTGGGTACATACGTAGCTTCTAGTGGAAAATTGAAAGCACGATTTTAGAAGACGGTCGCATTCATCAGGCATTGAACAATATTCATTGAACAATATATTTGTTTAAGGGCGTTTTTTTGTTCTCATGTATGTGAAAACGAGAATTCTTCGATGAGAAACTCCGTCGTCATGACTTTCACCCTCTCTTGTTATAACATTTGAAGTAGGTATGGTTTTAACGTCGATTATATCTTCAGATGCTTGGGATTTGATCGAGCATAAGCTTTTGTCCAGCTTTAGATCCCCGTAGCTCGATTTCGATCAGTAATTAGATTGAGCGATTTTACAACGAGAAGACAATACGAGCGTGCGTATATATATATGTATATGTATGAAAAGATCAAGGAAGAACTCCAGTTCAACGACCACGAGCAAGCCCATCTGCGCGCCCGTTCAAGAGAGACATATATTCAATTAATGGAAATAGTTCGTATGCTCGTAATTAATACGATAAAGCATTCATTGTTCGTCCGGGCTTAGTCTTCGCAATATATATTGGTACTATATGCCGAGACAACTGATTGCTCGTCCATTCCGGTTTTAATAACGTCATACGGTTTCCGGCTCTTCTTTCCATTCCAGTTTTGCACTGCTTCGGCGACACGGGAAATGAAAGCGATAAAGTGGTTAATAAAGGAAAGAAGGGAAAAAAAAGCGTGAAGCGTACGTAAAATGTTCAATTGAAAAAGGGTTTCCGGAGCGTGAATTCGATGGACCAAAAAAAATATATATAAATGAAAATCGAAAAGCTGACTTTACGATAAAACGTGAACGAGGACGCAGCAGTGCATCAGATAAATCCATCTCCCCCCCCCCCCCCTCCCGACCCGCCTTCGTTCGTACCAGTAGATCGAATAGGAGTGCCGTTATAAACCCGTCGACACACGACGCACGTAGTTATCCAAATATTATCGTTTTATCGCAATCGTTTAGTTCCACACACGGGGCATACACCCAACTGCAAGCCCCGATAAAGGATATCGAGAATTCTGTTTATGTTCTTTGACGCTAGAGGTCCGACCGTAAATCGCGCCCCCGCGTCCGTCCACGTGTCCGGACGTAAACTCGAAAGGTCACAAAAATTGCAAGGCTCGTTCCAGTAGCGCGCTCCGATGCTTCGTCACGGATTAAAGCTCCGCTTGTTCGCAAACGCACGCGGCGGGGATATTGTGGAAAAAAAATTGAAAAAATAAACGGACGAAAACAAAAAAAATGTATCTGGCGTTGCTCGCTATTGATCGCGTTGTTTTATCGTCAACGTCGATCAAACGATCGGGATGCGTTATATCGTCTTCTCTTTTTTTCTTTTGTTTTGTTTTGTGCTTGCGCAGATACCAAACGTAGATTAGGAATACGCATTCGAAATTTATCGACTTTGGGAGACTTTTCAAAACTACGCAGCCATCGATCGATATTTGAGGTAGATTTAGGAGATGTAGATGCCTTTGAAAATTTCGGAAAATACATTTTTGGGAAATAATCACTGAGGAATTTTCTCGAATACTGCTGACGACGAAAAATTCGCCGGAAAACATAGAACAGAAAATAAAATAAACGTTTTTTTTAAAAATAATATGTAGATTTAATTAGTCAATGTTGGACCATTAATAATAAAATTAATAAATAGAGTTGAAAGAATTGTAGTGTTCAAGTCGCAGTACGTCAAGGAATATCACGACGTGACGATCTTTGCATTACTTTTCATTAATTTCGGACAATGATAATGGCCAAGTCGAAAAACATCGTGGAATATTAAAATCTAACGATATTCGTAATAATTTTCAAATAATCATTACCATTATTAACGCATTTATTTAGATTTTGGATCTTACCTACGTCCATACCTTGCTCAATTTTAGACGACTCAAAAAAATGCAAACTTAACTGATTTATTCCTCTACAGACACTTTATTGAAAGAAATGGATCGATGAGGAGATTTCTTGAGAGGTTATTTCTAGAGTTATTTTTGTTCTTGAAGAAATTTCCACGGCGATATAGGCGCAATGCACCGAACAACGTCTGATGAAATTTGTTTTTTTTTCTTCCAATTTCACAGAGGAGTTCGATATCTCCCGGCGACAAATACAGTAGGCCAAGAACACCGCAAGAATCGCATCATCAGCATCACTCGCAAAATCATCACGACCACCCGATGCACATTAAAAAAATGAAGAAGGAACAAGACAAGGACATTGGCCACGTAAGTCATAGCTCACGATGTGTATTTCTCTCATTGCGCGATGTGTTACCGCGACAATTGAACACACAGGAATATTCCAAACATATGTCCTCCAGTGTCTCACGAAGAAGCAAATTTTCTCTTCAAACAAATTTTTTTTCGTTTTTTTTTTCGTCTACGAGCAATCTTAATTATAATATCAAGCTGCAATAAATGCCGCAATTAATTTGGACAAGCCGCTCGAATGAACGCGCTCGCTTTAACTTTGAACGCGAGCGCGTTCAAAGTTAATGGGACCTGGCGAGCAAAATTTTCATATGGTCAGCTCATGTGGCATTAATAGGAATTTAGTAATTATTTAGTAATATAATTGTTACTTATCATTTAGTAATTAATTATTTAGTAATATAATGATTAATTACTAACATTAAAGTAAAGAACATCAACAACCACTTTCGCCAGCACTTTAGCGCTCCCTTTGTCAATTGACAGCGCCTCGAGTTTGTAAAAAAAAAGGAGGGTACTGTATCATGTGCTCATGTCTGCCTTTTGATGAAACGTGTTCAGCGGATTATATGATTCATTAAAGTACTCGTGGCCGAGGTGCTTAAGCTGTGCCATTCGTGAGAATTAATGTGTGACATTTTTTTTTTGAGTTGGTCAACTGTATATGAATTGAACACTGGGCAGAGCTAAATTGTATGACGTTGAAGTTTGCATCGTTGGAGCGCAACGCAAATGAATTCTATTTAATTGATCAACATTTTTTTTGGCTGTTTTAGGCTGTGACAATCTTTCAAACGTTTTTTTTTTTTATATAGTCTTATGAGAGATTTGCGACCGCGATTTGCAAAAACAAAGACTTTCCATCATGATAAAAATGAAGAAATGGAAAAATGAGGAAAAAAACGTTGCATTCCAACGATGTAAACTTCAACGTCATTAAATTGTTTGATTAAGGATTTTATAAAATACTATGAAAATTAACGTCTGTTGGCGTGTTGCTTCTGCGTTGTCCATTGACAGCGCTTCAAAAATATTTACGGCGGGAAACCACTTTAGGAGACCGAAAATTAGATGATTTTTTGGATTTTTTTCATTGTGAAAAGAAAAACGGAAATTTCCGCAACTCTGACAATAATTTATTCATATTTTCATACATCTCTGGTAATTTTTTCAAGTTATTTAATGCATTAATTAAGGTGTAATCCGCTGTGTCCCTTGGCATGTCCTCATCGTCGTTGTCGATTTGCGGGAATTGTGCAGCTCGCAATTCGCATCTGAAATAGTCCAACAAATTTATATACATTCCTGCGATGTTTTTCAAGAACACGGACCGAAATTTTGAAGAAAAAAAATCGAGAATTGAATGTTGGTACATGTTTGAAAAAAAAAATGATCGATTTTTAGCATTTTTTCCCGGTATTTTGCAATAATAAATTAGTTTTAAACAATCTAATCTTTCAAACTTTAGGTTCATGTTTTAATAAATTATATTATGTAACCGTGCTCCAAATTTGAAGATGACCCATGATTTTGAGTTATGATTCCCGCAAATTGAAAAAATGTCGTTTCGAGAAAAACACGTTTAAAGTTTCACAAACGAAAAACTCCAAGTCAAATGTGTTTAATCAAATGATAAAGTGTTTTACCGATTAATCAGCGATTTCAGCACCATACAGCAGTCCTTCCTCTTCCTCATGCAACTCATTTGAAGCTTGCATTTCCTCTTTACGAGCTTTTCGAGCTTATTTTGTCTCTAATAAACTTTTTCTATTTTGCCGAGCCACGCGCATCTGACCCATTTGCTCGCCATATCCGTATGTCTGCCTGCCAACTACGATTTGTAGTTCATTCATGACCATGCGTAGGACTGAATTTCCTTCATTGAATAAAATAGCAGCGAGAAATGCCGCAACCTCGATTATTTTGTACCCAGAATGGATATGTTTCGGAGCTAATCGCCAAACGGTCGAGTTTGAGTTTGTTTGGGTTATGAAAACCTAAACAAACCCAAACAGACTACCTAACTGAGCGCTCGTGGATACCTAAGCGCGCTTGGGAGTCGAGCGGAGAGTCTTACTCATTTATATACATACCGTTAGAAGGCATCCGAATATCGTTTTGAAAATTTCAGCATGTATTCTTAAGATATTTTTCTAACGATTCATGAACTAAAAAAATTGATTTTTCGAAAGTGGTTGCCCGCCTTAAGAAAAAGGCGCACTTTATCATCTGCTCGTGTCAAGTTGTCGAAGTGTTCATCGTTGGAATTGCAACGAAAATTAATTCTTTTAATTGTTAAAAAAAAGATCAGTCAAACGTTTTCACGTACTCATATTAGAGATTAACAAGCTCAATTTGCAAATAAATAGGGCTTTGGATAAGCATAAAAATAAAGTAATGAAAAATGAATTTAAAAAAAATCTTTGCATTCCAACATTGCAAACTTCAACATCATCTCATGTCTGCCTCTGCGGCTGATCAAAAATGAAGAAAATTCATGAGGCAGAGGTCTCCGATCATTTTCCAAAGGCAGACTGAATAATTTGAAATACTCAAGAGGACCGCCCCCCCCCCCCCTTTGTTACAAATTTAGAGCAATGTAATTCGAAAACGCAGCGTCGTCCGATCTTCATTTTGGGTCTAATCGATTCCTATTAATGTTGACCGCAATACCTGTCGTTATAAAATATGAGCAAATCGTATACCAAGAAGCTCGTCAGCTCCCCAACTGCAAATAAAAGAGGTCTAAGTGAACTTGAATTGTGAAATCGGGCCCTCGATATCCTTGACGCTTAATTGTACGATCGAATGGGAATCGTTGCAGAGCGACGGCGAGAAGAGCGATCCAGATCTGGTTGTGGACGACGGAAGTGAGGGCCCGCCTAGTCCCGCTGTCAACGGTACTTCGTCACCTCGTGAAAATGGCCTCGACAAGGTCGGCGTATCCTCGTTAAATTCAGGCGTACAATCGAAAAAGGACGCTCAACCGCATTCACCGCGAAGCGGCACAAGCAGCAACGCGAGTACACCCTCGGCGAAGAAGATGGAAGAACGGGAAAAACCAACGACACCGATATCCAAACCAATGACACCGACTTCGGCGTCCGGTGGTGGTGGCGCGGGTGGCCTCAAAGCCACAAGTTCTGCCAAACTCTTGCAGGGTCCACCGCCTCCCGGAGTCGCCGGTGCTTATCCACCCCATTATCCACCCGGTCCACCACCTCATCATATGCCACCGGGGGGACTTCATCCTCACGTCGACATGATGGCTTACAATGGCTACGGTGCACCCAGAGGGCCGCCCTCCCTTCAACAACTTTACGATCCTCATGCCGCGATGAGAGCACCAGCCGGATCGATCGGTGTACCTGGTGGAAAACCGTAAGTCTCTCTTTCTTTCTTTTTTCCCATCAATTTTCGCCTCGTAGATCACGATGACGTTGAAGGTTTGCATCGTTAGAATGGAACGATATTTTTTTTTTTTTTTTTTTTCATTATTTTTATCATCCAAAGCTTTTTTATGCACATCGAGGCCGTAAATTTCTCGTAAGTTTAAGTACAAATGTTTGAGCGATGTTTGATTATCTACGCGTGAATTTAATTCTTTTCATATATCATTTTTACGGTGAAAAATGTCCTTCGTCATTAGTTTTTCTTTATTTTCACGTGTTTGGCGAAGCCCAACGCTCGCGAGAAATATACTCTACAGATTAATTTGGAATCTCAAGTAAAAGTAATCATTCTTTCAAGCTTTACTTATATCCGCAGCTTTGAAAAAAACAATTGAACTTTGAGATAACCGGCTTTAAAGGTGTTTCTTTTTCTCTATTTTGTAACTTCGCATATCTTCAATTCTCTTTCACGGAAATCCTGATCCGTACAGAGTTTGCTATTGATTCGTGCTAGGAATAACATCTACCCGAAACGCCGTTCAGCTCACCCTCCGACTTCCGTAATTTTTTGATTTTATGAATGCACTTTCTTAACAAATGTTTTTTTAAAAAATGAAACTTTCACAACCAGTAATAGAACAATTCTCAAGGAGTTTCGATACCTTGGCTGCAAGAGTGGGGATGAAAATACAATGAGTGTTCGGCAGGCTGCCAACTTTATGCGAATAAAATTTCATGTCAAAATAAACAATTATTGGACAATTTCCAACTAATAATATTGTTGAAAAATATTTTCAAGCCGAAAAAATTATATTAATAGTTATCATTTTTGCAATTAAATATAAATATTTTGCAATTTTATTCAAGAAAAAATAACCGATATAGTTGGAAAAATTAGCAGTTTCTGCCATTGACTAGTGCTAACCATTTACAAGGTCAAAAGCGTTCAACGTTCAACGTTTTATAAAGAGTTTCTGCCTCGACAAAACCGAGAAAACGTTGAAAACGTCGATCGGACAAATAAATACCATAAAAAGTTCAAATGCTGTAATACTATGTACGTGTTAAACACCCGCCGATTTTGAAATACCCGCCAGTTAATGCTTGATTGTGAGTGGCTTACGCGACAGAGCCAGTTAACGCTGTGTCGCCACGTTTAACCTAAAAGTTTCGTTAATGTCCAAAAACAAACTGTTCGAGCTTAAAATTCACATTTTTTTTTTTGAGCATTATTAATGAACGAAGTAAAGAAATCACTTGATTATTAAACACACGACATTCCTAATACTACAATCACCACGGTTTCCTCAGTTTTTTTTTGTTTGTCTAAATCTCGGTATTATTTTTGTTCCTTCAGCCCTAAAATTGGTGTTTACGAGGTGTCATGTATGTTATCAATTTGATAAAGTTTCAACTTGAACATGAAAAAACTTCGAAATTATGTTGTAAAACTGATTGATTTTTGGACAGCCAATCCCAAATAAATCTCTCGGTGATAATAAATTTCCTTCGTCTACAAGCATTTAGATTTCACTGCCGAAACTTCTTAAGATTCGATAGTGCTGAATCTCCGCGATACAGTGACCTAATTGGTTGAGTGTAAATTCCACTCCACGGTTCTTTTCTTCCCATTCTTTGTTCCGGCCCTTTCGTGACGAAACAGCGAAATATCCGTAATCCTCGGTCCGATTAGGATTTTCTGTTTGTTCTCGCGGGGATGGGTGCAGCCGGAGTGGAGGAGGGTGGTGGTGGCATGGGATAAACACGTGTAGAACATAACCCAAGCGTGTCGTCGTGTAGCGCCTCTATATAGAGGGGAATACCCCGTTGTGGCTTTTCAGGGCATATAGCTTCCACGTGCCGAGCGAGGGTCAAATGCAGCCGGTGCCCTTTCCACCGGACGCCCTCATAGGACCCGGTATACCGAGGCACGCGCGTCAGATAAACACACTGACGCACGGTGAGGTTGTATGCGCCGTAACGATATCAAATCCAACCAAGTACGTGTACACCGGTGGCAAGGGTTGCGTCAAGGTCTGGGACATTGGTCAGGGGGCGGGTGGTAGCGCGAAGCCGGTCTCTCAACTGGACTGCCTGCAGCGTGACAATTACATAAGGTCGGTCAAATTACTACCGGACGGTAGGACTCTGATAGTTGGAGGCGAAGCGAGTCAGCTGAGCATATGGGATCTCGCCAGTCCAACGCCGAGAATAAAGGCCGAATTAACGTCGTCGGCGCCTGCCTGTTACGCCCTCGCAATATCACCGGACTCCAAGGTCTGCTTCAGCTGTTGCAGCGATGGAAACATCGCCGTATGGGATCTTCAGAATCAGACACTCGTTAGACAATTCCAGGGGCACACGGACGGGGCATCGTGCATCGACATATCCGCCGATGGCTCGAAATTGTGGACAGGCGGTCTCGACAATACCGTCAGATCGTGGGATCTTCGGGAGGGACGACAGCTACAACAGCATGACTTCACGTCGCAAATTTTCTCACTCGGTTACTGTCCGACCGGCGAGTGGCTCGCCGTTGGTATGGAAAATTCAAACGTCGAGGTACTCCACGCCACGAAACCCGACAAGTATCAGCTACATCTTCACGAGTCTTGCGTTCTCTCGTTGAGATTCGCATCTTGCGGCAAATGGTTTGTCTCCACTGGCAAGGACAATCTGCTCAATGCCTGGCGCACGCCCTACGGAGCATCCATATTCCAGGTTAGACAATACGAAATTTATTAACTTTTGCGAATTCGCGTGTACGTGGCACTGGTTTCGTCCAATGACAAAGTCTAGTAGTTCGAGATTGAAATGAATTTCAGCTTTAGTGAAATACTATAGCCTTTGTCCGTGACTTCGTCCGCGTGAACTTGAGGTTTTAATCCAGAGAGGAGATAAACAAAGAGAGGACAAAAGGTGTGAAATAAAGAAAGAAGATAGTGTATCATATTGCTCAGGCACGGTGGTAGACTGACTGACTGAGGTAAGGGTTGGTAATTAATGAAATCGTAGTATAAAAGTGCCAATCATTCGATTCCAGTAATATACAATGACATTGTTGTCTACAGAACTATATGGCTTTGCAATATAGTTCTGTAAACAACATTGTACGATTTTTTTTACCTTCATCAAGCACGTTTAAGTTTTGGGCACTCAATATTCTCGAGAACAGCCCACATATAATGCGAGAAGCTAATCCTTCCTCAGTGCATCTCTACGCCCTTTAAGGCAATCCTATCGCTTCACACTAGTCATACCACTGATCATACTTGAGACTTGTACAATTTATATTTTTAACATATGCAAAAAAAATAATTTGTACTAACTAAAATTTTCCATGTGTAAACTGTTTAATGAATGTTCACATTTAATTAGAAAAATGAAAAAATAGTTATTCCAACGATTCGCGCAGTATTTCTAGGTTTGATATTTGGCAACATTGGTTTTATCTTCGTCTCTTTTTACTCAACCAGGCGAGTTTAACCTCCATGCTTTTCAACGTCGATTTGTCAAAACAATGTCAGGTGCGGGAAATATAAAGCATTGTATCTCTCGAAGTTTAAAGAATAAAATGAATGTTTAATTCACTTACTTCATTTTCATTTAATACTAACAATAGACACAAAACTTTCAATGAAATACAGCCACTAGACAGTTTGAAAGTAGGATTAAAAATGAAATATAAGGTGTAGTAAAAATAAATCCATTATTTTTGCATGAAATTGAAGGCTTTATTTAGCATAGTTAGAATGATTTGATTTAGGTCTAATATGCACCGTTTTTATCGATAACTTGTTGCCACTTTGAAAGTAATTTCATTATGCCTTTCTCATAGAAACCCTCGTCCCTATTGGCAAAAAACTGGGACAGTTTATTTTCACAAGCTTCTCTTGAGGCGAATTTTTCACCAGCAAAATCATTCGCCATAGACAGGAACAGGTGGTAATCACTTGGCGCCAGATCCGGACTATAAGGTGGATGCATAAGAACCTCCCAACCAAACTCCCGGAGCTTCTGGCGAGTCACTATCGATGTGTGTGTCCTGGCGTTGTCCTGATGGAACACAATTCCTCTCCTATTGGCCAAAGCTGGCCGCTTCTGGGCGATTGCTTCCTTCGGACGGTCCAATTGTTGACAGTACAGGTCCGAATTAAGAGTTTGGCCGTAGGGGAGCAGCTCATAGTAGATTATTCCCTGCCAATCCCACCAAACACACAGTAAAATCTTCCTGACCGTCAATCCTGGCTTGGCCACCGTTTGCGCCGGCTCACCGCGATTCCACCACGATCGTTTTCGCTTGACGTTGTCGTAAGTGACCCACTTTTCATCACCAGTCACCATCCACTTCAGAAATGGGTCGATTTTGTTGCGATTCAGCAGCGATTCGCAGATGGAAATTCGGTCCGTGAGGTTTTTTTTTGCGTTAACTCGTGTGGCATCCATACATCGAGCTTCTTTTTGTATCCAGCCTTATTCAAGTGGTTCCAAACGGTTTTTTGTGCAATGTTTAGCTCCTGGGTAATCGAAACAGTGCTTGCATGACGGTCGGACTCGACGATTTCCATTATTTTATCGACATTTTCGACAATTGGCCTTCCAGAGCGTGGTGCATCTTTGACATAAAAATTATCGGAACGGAATCGCAGAAACCAAAATTGCACGTGATTGACTGTTACAGTATCAGGACCATAAACACTATTCACATTTTTAGCCGCCTGGCTTGCGTTTTCGCCTTTATCGAAGAAAAACTGTAAAATATGGCGTATTTTCACTTTGCTGGTGGCCATCTTTGACGCGCGCTCAAAAAATATTGAGTCAAGCAATCACAAAACTGTCTGAAATGTTTATTTTAGTACGAAATCTTATGTTTCTAACGCCATCTAGCGTAATCCGATCGCACTTATACAACGCGAGATACAGATTACTAAAGCCATGTATTGCAAAAATAATGGATTTCTTTTTACTACACCTAATATGTGTGGAAATTCGAATGAGTGAGATGGGGTTAGGACTACAGTCAGCTGTTGCCTTGCTGTTACGTCTCTTTATCGTAGCTAGTGGTAATAAATCCAATACCGGAAGTTCAAGTTAAACTTGATATTACATAAAAATTAGGCCAAGGAGCGTAATTTTTTCTGAGTGCATTGGATTACTACAAGTGTTAAGTATGTAAATCTGATTATTTTTAAGAATCTGACGGATTCCCACTATTATATACACTTTTGTAGCGACCGGAAATTGGGTTTTTGTATGTCGTCTCGGAATTCCTTAACAAAAATACGCAATTTTAATATTTTTTTCTCTGTAATTAGGTCGATAACAGACCCTGAAATTTTACAGAGACGTTTATTAATATATTTAGTGAAGCTCAAAAAAAATATATGAAAATCCTATGGATTGAAGCTTGGCGATAGGATTACCTTAAGGAACATATTTTTCGAATTTTATTGAGATAAAAGCAGGGATTTCGATTTTCCCATACAAACTTCAACACCCCGTTGCACCCCTTTTACAAACTGTTACACCCCATTTTACCCCCTTAGGAGTCGAGTTTCGAAAAATGCCTTCCAAGCACCTCTACACCTTCCAAGGAGCATATGTTCCAAATTTCATGTTTCTATTTTCATCGGTTTAGGCTGTGCGTTGTCTATATGTCAGTCAGTCAGTCAATCACTGTTTTATATGTATACGTAAGTTTTTCTTTTTTCATGCATATCGATGAACACCCTCTTGACTTTTGCAAAATTACATAAAAAACAAATTCATCGATGTACGAATAAAAAAAAACATTTTTCACGACTATTGCGTGACCAAATACGCCGAAGTAACTTTCTCAATCAATTATCTCGGAACTACAATTTCATTTCATGACCCAGCACTTGAAAATCCTTTCGAAACTTTAGTTCCGTGTGATCGCGTCACTTCACAATCCTATTTTACTTTCAACACTCCACATACACCAGGGTGGACTTAAATTATTAACTAATCAATCAATCTCTCTCCCTCCCTCTCTCTCTCTCTCTCTCTCTCTCTCTCTCTCTCTCTCTCTCTCTCTCTCTCTCTCTCTCTCTCTCTCTCTCTCTCTCTCTCTCGTTTTCCATCTCCATTTCCAATCATGTTTCGAGTGCGTACTTGAAAAAAATGAATTTCGAAGTATCTTTTGCTTCGATGCATCGAACACGTGTTCGGAGTATCCTCGGGAACGTAGCGCATACAATGTTCGCGTTCAATACGGCTTTAGGCGAAAACCTTCAGGCACGATTACTATACGGAAGAGCATAAGAGCGGTAGCGGGTATTCGGGAAGAGGGCAAGAACGATGGTGGTCAGGGTGGTTGGAGGAGGGGGAGGGGGGTGGGGGGACATTTATTTCCAGCGAAGTCGAGAGGCGGGTAGCACACTCTCTCATTTCTCTCCTCCTCGTCGTGTAACGACGTCCTCAAGGCGAGTGTTCGTGTTTACATGCATGTACTCCATCTATCGCGGCTACTACTCATTAGATACCCGGACCATACAGGCACGCACGTACTTTGCATCAGTTTCCCGATGTTCAACTCCTATGTGTGTATAAACCTGCTCGACAGGGGTGTGAGCGAGAGAGAGAGACATATACAAAGGGGGTTCTATATCTCCGTCTCTACCCTTGATAAAGGGGAGAGAGCGGGAATATAGGATATTACGACTGCTAGGGGCGGTTTTTGATGTTTTGTTACTGTTAGTGGTAGTTTTTGAATCGGATGTTCTTGATACACATTTTCCATGCGCTTTCGAAAGTATATATGAACTGAACATCAATGGAAGTGCATTTTTGGGCGTATCACCATGTTTAGGGGTGGCTTTCGATGTTTCGTTACTGTTAGGGGTAGTTTTCCATTCGGATATTCTTGCTACAAATTTTTCATATGTTTTCAAAAATATTCATGAACTGAACATGAATGAAAGTGCATTATTGGGCGTATCACAATTGCTAGGGCTGGTTGTCGATATTTTATTACTGTTATGAGTGGTTTTTGGTTCGGTACTTTTTGCTACAAATTTTCGATGTTATTTCAAAGCACACACCTGAGATCGCAAGTCTAAAAAAAATTTTGCCTGAAAGTTATGCTCATTTCTCATTTTTTCGCACTTTTTGACTGTGAAAACTGAAAGGGTGTGAAACTGAAGGGGTGCAACCCTTGCGTTTGCCGAATTTTTCATGATTATATGCATTCTTCATCTTCAAAATGCGACCTTAACGATGTCGATATGTTCATTTTTCTGAAAGTTACGATTTTTCAGAGTAGGCAGCACGTGTGTCCCACCAGTCGTTAAAGGGTTAAAATACAGAATTGTTATTTTTATCACGACTTCTGGTCGAGCAATGACGAACGTATTGGAACACTTTTCGTGGTTGTTCGATCAGAAGACAAGAATAAAACTTTCATATTTCAATCAATTTTTTCAAATTAATAGTCGTAATTATTTGAAAGTAATTGCGAATATTAAACTGTTCTGACGGTCCTCAATATATTTCGATTTGATTATCATTATTGTCTGAATCTATATACACATAAATACAGACTTACATTTGTAACACGTTTTCTGCAATAATACAACGTTCCTCTTCTATTTTTTTTTCCCCGCTTACAGTCGAAGGAATCGTCCTCAGTGCTGAGCTGCGACATTTCAGCCGACGACAAGTACATCGTTACGGGCTCGGGCGACAAGAAAGCCACCGTGTACGAGGTCATGTACTAACGGGAGGATGACACGAGGTAGAGACACACGCATACACACGTACGCATCAGATACACATACGATATATATATATATATATATATATATATATCCCACGTCGTGTTACATTTAAAACGACTTCACCACCCCACACAGAGCCCAATGTAAATATAGTTATTAATGTTATTACGAGCGCCATCATCACCATCATAATTATTATTATTATCATTATTATTATTGATATTGTTGTTGTTGTTGTTGTTACTGTGGTGCGGGACGAGACGATTTTGAAAGTGATATATAAATCGTGAGCGCGTTATCGGAGAATTAGTGCGCGTGTACGAGTGTGTACGTGATGATTGGAAAGAAGGTGTGAGAGAAACGATGTGGATAAAAAATTCTTTCTGCCGTTATATGACATTGCGCACCGATCCCCGTCGTCACACGATTATGATAATTTTATTATTACTACTATTATTAGCATTGGTACCGTCATTTATTGCTCCGGCGATATTACAGGTAGGACATATATATATATATATATATATGTATATGCCATTCGTTATACTTATGTACAGATTGTATATAATCGCGCGCCGATGTGAAAGAAAAAAAAAAGCGAAATGCAAAGGAAAATAAAAGGCGAGAGACACACACATCCGTGCATGAGAATGAGAAGAATAGAAAGGAAAAGACTTGATTGGAAAACGCCACAAATGCGCAAAGGAGTGCGCGCACTTGAGCACGTGCAGTAGAAACTTGCGCGCGCGCGCGCGCGCAGTTGCCCGCATACCGTAATATTTTTATACGTCCCACGATGGATAAAAGTCGTCGATGATACGAAAATTGTAAATATTATATTGAGAGCTGGTCCCCCGAGTGTGCGTTTATGTCGCTAATATGCCTCTGTATGAAAAGTGGGAAGACGAACGCGAAGAGAGTGTGAGTGGGATAATAAAGAAGAATAAAGAATATAAAAAAAAACGTAAGAACGAAAAATGAAGACGATACGTGTACGATGAGCGAGTGTTGTGAGAGTAATGATGATAAATAAAAATGGCAAGAATACCGTGATTCTTAGAAGAGCGATACGACTTGGTTTCTTTATTATTTGTTTTTATTCACTCGAAGCTATGTATAACGAGCGCTGAATCTTCTTCCACGCAGCATTGCGAGCTTACTTGCATTTTCAGCCACGCGAGAGGGCACGTGGGGCGTCATCGTCGCGCCGGCGAAAATACACGACATTGACGACACGTCGGATCCAGACGAGTGACGGTAAGTCTTATTTTTCTCCGACGGCCATGTGTACTCCCGGCAGATCCTTTTAGCCGATGGAGAACGCGCAAGCTGGATGACTGTGAAGGCTGCACCGTTGGAATGCGACGCAAAAACTTTATGACCTTTTATTCGATTTCCTTACTTCTTTTATAGACGGAAATCTTGTTGTCAAATTTAGGTTGTCGATCTCCGACAGGCATCCCGAATAATAATCGGCCGTCCAACGAATAAGCATTTTCGTTTCATTCTAACGAAGAAAATTTCAATATCATGCAGGCTTGGACAAACTTTTTGTCTTGTAATCCGCCGTTCGCAGAATTTGGCGAAGATAACAAAACATAGTAACGTAGTAACGGCATCCGTGAATCGCGTAAGTCATTTTCTTGTAGCGATCGCTAATAGGAGATACGGATAAAGTTCCGAAAAGTGGACAACGAATTTGGATGTGAAATTTGGCATACACCTTTCTTTTGATATTTTAAGAGATCCCCTTAAAGGATTTTTGAAATATCGTGGTGTGGTGCCTGTGAGATCAAGAAGAATTTTGACGCGACAAAAATAACGATGGATTACAAAAAAAATGTTAAACGCTTATTTTCAGATCATTCAAACGTTCATTCGATTTTGCAAATTACCGTAATGCACACGTCTCGCGTCGACCACTCAAACGAGCTATATTACCCTAAAAGTGGATTAGGGTCGCGCAGTGCATGACAGAGAAATTTATAATACGGAACACTTTTGCACGGGATTCATTTTGGTTCCGGGCTTGCATTTGAAGTCATCCGCGAATTCTGGTATATTCGCACAAATACCGTTAACACGCTGCTTGTCAGGTGTGTGCGATTCTTGCGCAATCCAATTCCTCAAGCTCGCCATTTGGAACTTCGTACACCCCAAGCTACCCATACTGATCCAAAACATTTGTTTCGGTGTATAAGATAGTCCGGGCAATTCCTTTTCTTCTCCGTTTTGGCTAGCCCAATGAACGTACGCTTGATACGCCACTTTCATACCGATGTTATCCGCTATGTTCTCCGCAGCAAGTCGAGGACCGTTCAGCTGCGCCAAAAGTACAAGTTATTTCCATTAACCTTCCAGCATTAGAGATAGTATAGTCAAAATGTTTTTTTTTCTTCATGCCCGGTGGTCTTTCGTATCGTCTCGCGGAATTTCGCGATCTAGTTTTACCCTACACTTGTTAGTGCCTTATTCCCCGTTCTTGGCTCCCCAAAGTGTTGTCCACAGCTATTCGTTTCTAAGGCCCCGCGCTGTCGGATTTGCACGAGGGCACAGGGAAACTGGGCAAAAACCTGTGCCGAGACACGTGACTAATCCTTACTGTAGATTTTCTACTGTAAGAAAATTCACTACAGTCGGCTAGTAAAACTATAATTCAATCGCCGAGCAATCACAATACTCAAGCACATTACGATTGTTCTGCGAATAGGCTGTAGCGTAAAGCCTTGTATACGTGAAAAAAAAACAATGTTTTATCGCTTTTATTGTAGCCTGATCTTTTAAAAATATTTTTAGCTTTATAAAATGACAAACTTCAAGTAAATGTTGAAATTACAGCATTTGGAGCGTCCAAGCTTCCCTAGGAAGCATGCTGGAGACATTTTAGATGCCAAGGTAGGCCCCGCATAGGGTGCAGGCTGCTATTTAATAAGGTAAAACAATATATTACACAAGATACCGCGCGGCGAATCGTATCGCTAACTTCGAAGCCGTTTTCCCACGAATCGTTTTTTTTTTACTTCGTCTTAGTTGAAACTCGCGAACAAAGGTTTCGATCGCTTTCAAATTAATCATTCCCCAATAAAAAAAAAATGAATAACTTAGTTTATTATGTAATTATAAATATGCCCATTTTTTTCGGACAGTCAGTTCGAGGCCGAAGACTGTCACCATCAACACGTGCATCAAGAAAAGCCATTTACTCATCGGCCATTTTTTACTATTTCCGTAAATTGTTTTTTTTTTGTTAGACAGTTAAGAGATTGAATAAGTACTGTATTGGAATAAATTTTGCAATATATGCGTCACTTTTTTTCACGGCTTCTGTAAATGTGCCTGCGAAAATCGACAAAATCGCGTATATAATGCCTTAACCGGTAAATCCGGCCTTATGTTTCCTAACTACCCAGCATGAGACAAATTTTGTAGGGGAAGTTTTACGATTGGTAATTAGGCTCAATAAGATGCGATCAACTGAACCTAATAAAGTAGGACTCACCTTGACGCCAAGCTCTTCGACTGTATAGTTTCCATATTGATTAACTAGGCATTGTACGCGGTCATCAAATTTTTGTTTAGTTTCCGGTGACCACCATTCGCGTACGTTCCTCTGTTTGTCAATGTGTATGCCCAAGGTGTCTAATGTATGGCCCATTTCATGAGCGATAGCGAATCCAGATGTGCCATAATTAATATATTTCGGTCGATCGGTGTGATAGAAATTCTTCAAAGTTATCGAAGCACCGACACCTATCAAGGAAATATTTATTCTAACTTTTCACTTCAACAAGAATTTGCTCACTAGAGGTTATACGTATCTCTGACAAGAAAACCGTTTCCGGTGACCCCCGCCGATTTCATTCATTTTTGGATATGTTATTCTTTATCAAAATCTAAGAAACACGTATTTCTTTTTTTTTCGTCAGAAAAACAGTTTTAAGGGGTGAAAATCACCCTCAAAGTTGGGCACCCTCCGAGTGACTTTTGCAGTTTCGCATAGTTCCAATAAAGATATTCGAATGAAACCAATTCGAGAACAATGCTTATGGCGGATAATGAAAAATGCGCGTTCTTCCAGTTCCGAGGGGGTGAATAGGGGTATATTTATAGGGGTTGAAAGTAAAAAAAATCCTGTACCTCGAAAACTTTTTTTTTCATCTCGATGAAACCAATTGCATTCGAAAGAGCTTAAAAAAGTAGATGAAAAAAAGTTTTCGAGTTACACGAATTTTTTTACTTTGAACCCCTATAAATGTACCCCTGTTCAGCCCTTTGGAACTGGAAAAGGCGGATTTTTCATTATTTGCCATAAGCATTCTTCTCGAATTGGTTTCATTCGAATATCTTAACTGGAACTATGCGAAACTGCAAAAGTCACTCGAAGGGTGCCCAACTTTGAGGGTGAGTTCCGCCCCGTAAAACTGTTTTTTCGCCGATAAATACGTGTTTCTTAGATTTGGATGAAGAATAACGTATCCATAAATTGATGAAATCGGAGGGGGTTTGTTTGGGTTTCCTTACGAGTGGAAACTTACGCAAAAGATTGGAAAAATGCAGGTAGCCTGCAAGGCCTTCCAATATATTTCCGGATTCAATCCAATTGTCCCTGACATTAGGGTTTCGCCAGGAATTACGAGTAGCGCTTGACGTGCCAATGCTTATATTATGTAGACTATCGGCAAGTCGACCTTCGGTCAATTCAACCTTTTTAAAGAAGCCTTCCAGTTGTTTATCATCGACGTATTCATCGCGATAAGGAACCTGGCTGATCATATTGACGATTTTCTGGAGATATTCTTCTTTTGCCTCCGTGTCTAGCCAGTCAGCCTAAAAGTGTCACATACAAAGTAAGTAAAACGTGGATAGAATCGTTAAGCGTCGACGTATATCGAATGGACTTTTTTCCTGCTTAAAAAGAACGGATCATACCTGTGTCACAAGTTGATGCAATTGCCGCTTGATATTCGTAACCATCGCAGTCAAATCGCTCACGATTTTTTGACTCATGTACGTTCTCTGATACAAAGCACTTAAGCTTAAGCCCAATTCCGAACGAACTGTCGTGACGCACTCCTTCCACCTGGACGATTTTTCCACATTCCCTACTCCAAAGTTGTTAAAGCGTTCCATCCTTGCGTGCAATGTAGGGTGTAAACTTGACAGGGCGGGTTCCAGATTCATCCATGCCAACCAATTAGCGAGTACTCTTTTCGGGGCGTTGGATAAAACTTTTTCAAATTTGCCAAAGTCACCATGAACTATCATAACGTCATTATCAGTAAGGTTGTAGGAGGCTGGAATTGACTCAAAAATAAAGGACCTGAAATTCAACTTCGAGTGTTTCTTCACAAATTCTCCTACGGTCGTCTGGTTCCATCGCTTCGTAGTTATCAATTGTTTCGCCGCGGATTGTGTACTCTGTCGAATAGCGATCAATATTGTTTACATATGTTATATGAAGACGCTGCAACTATTTGCCAACTAGATATCTAACAGCGTTCTCACTTTTGCAATATCAATTCCAAGAAGCAAAGCTTCTTTGAGCTCGCTCTCTGCCTGCTGTCTCGTAGCACCGAGCGAAACAGCTATATCTACCATGAATGCGTAATAAGCTTGAACGATATCGTTGTTAAAGTCCAGTCTGAGAATGTCATAACCAAGCTCATTTTCTTCCTCTGAGAGCTAAAATGAAAAATTTTCTGCTAAGTTTCTTATCCTCATTGTCGAAATGATCGCCGAAACGTTTTAAAGAATTCTACATACGTGTGGGACGTTGTATGTTGAGTTCTCCGGATTCATGTTGAGTGTAATTGACAACAATACCGCAAGATGGTCCGATTTATTGCCGAATCGTGTGTCATTCCATTTATTGCCGACAAGTACTGGCCAGCCATCAGTTGCGTGCGACTGGTCGTAGAAATTCGAAAACTGTGTGTCCGAGTAGATGTTTCCTTTTACTAAATGTCAAATATTCATTTGTATTTGATTCGTAGCTATTTCAACTAGGTTCAAGGTGTGTCCGTTTCTGTGGATGAGATGGTTGCCGAATATAGTAGGCATTGCTCTTATCGTCATTCAAGAAATAACACCCACCTTCGCTCATACAATTGTCGTATAGAGTCTTGAGAAGCCCGAAGTGCTTCGGTACTTTTGCCTTATCAATGCCTTCTATCAAACTTCTCAAACGCACGAACAACTTGTCGTCGACCACGCTCATCTCATTGCTGGTATAATGATCGTCGGGAATACTGGTCAAGTTCACATTACCGCAGGTAAACTCATAAAAGTCATCACATGGATCTACGCTGAATTTACTGTTCGTCAGAATCCAAGATGCTGAAACATTCGGGGTTTTTTTTTTTTATTTCGATGTAGCGTTTCCTCCCTACCTGTTCGTACGGTTATATCATGAACGGATTCGATATATTCGGCAGGTACATTGTTTTTTTTACTTACCTGCATGTACGCATTCAGGGGCGAAGCATATGTCGTCTATGGTCTTCAGTTTGCTAACGGGTTTCAGCACCAACTCTGTACCTGTGGACCAATAACTAAGTTACATCCTACTTTTTATTTACCATGTTGCGATCATTTTTGCTCGCAAGGGAAGCTCATTATTAGCCTCTGCCGGAGTTAATTTGAACAATACAACAACTTCGCTATTACTTACCATTAATTGCGACAGCATTTGAAATACACACGCAAAATATCGATAACGTGATGATCGTTTGCCACCACATGATTTTTTTAAAATAAATAGCTCGAGCAAGGAGTATGTCTATTCCGTCTTGTATCCCAATATCAAATGTTAATATCTTGACTCTGCTTAGCCTTTTTGAAGTGCACAAAATCTCGAGTTTTTTCCATATGGAATGGTTTTACAACTCGCCTAAAAAACCACGCTCTGTAAGTAAATGTATCGATAATATAACTCGGTGGGTGATTCTAGAGCTTATCAACATTTATGCATATTAATTAGTATATAACGAGCCTACGTATTTGCTACGAACGTCAATCGATTCGTTGCCACCTGTCGCAGCTGTCTGTGGCACGTTTTTTCTTCGTGTTCGAAATCTTTCCTTACATGTAACCTGTGCGATGAATTCACTATTCAGCGTACCAATTCCTATTATCATAGAAAATTTCGGATGACCGAATCAGCACTTACGCGTGTCGAGGTCAGCTGTCTGTTCATGAAAATGTTCAGTTGTATAGGCGTATACGTGGCACGGGTGACGTGCACGACTCTTCAATTTTCTTTTCTCTGCGACTTCGTGTTTTTTTTTTTTCATCACCCATTTCTCAATTTTTTTCCCTATGTTCCTGTTCAGACGTGACCGACGAGCCATCCCTATTGGCCGTGAATCCTTACGAATCATGAACGTAACCGTGCTTGCGAAGCTACTTTCTCTTCTCCTTTCGGATTCGCTGTTCGATTAAAGACAGGGAGTACGGTCTAGCCGCACTCACCATTTTAGTATCAACGTTTTTCCCGACATCTTGACGTGAAATCAGAGAAATGTACTTTTTCATGGTATTTTTGTGTTACAAATGTCTGTCGCATTTCTCGTAGGATTCATTGTTTTGTATGAGGGTCATTCAAATATAAACTGGAATTTTGGTCATTCGATTCACGTGGTAAGTTCAGCAGCACAGCGCGCCGGTGAATCGGTGGTGGGAGAATGCAGAAGGGATAGCCATGCAGACGGCCTCACACTCACGTCCGCCATTTCAGTATCGCTATGAGTGAATAGGAAGTAGCAGCGTCTGTTGCGCAACGCATTGTTATTCGTTTTTTCATCACCGTAGGTGTGAAATTGAGGGAAATTTTGAAGAGACTCCAAGAATAGTTCGGTGATGCTACTCTGAGTAAAACCCAAGTGTTCGATTGGGCCCAGAAGTTTCGAAATGGTCGTGATAAAATGGAAAATCAAAGCCATAAACGGCTGTCAGCCGGAAAGGTTTTGGTTACTCTGATTTGGCACTCAAACGGTGTACTGCTGATTGACTACCTACATGATGGAAGGATGGTAAATGTGGCCTACTACTGCCAGCTGCTGGATCACGCCAAGACTGCTTATCGCAACAAACGAACCCGGCAACCGAAAAGTATATCAAAAGTATACTTTTGATATTGTACGGAGTACGAAAATGTTACGTCTAATGGCATATTCGTTTCGATATAGTAGAGAAATAATTCATTCTATTGATTATATTTTTGTACGTAATAAAAAAATGTTGTAGCAATCGCTTAATTATTTCATCCATACATCTACAGATTGTATATAGAATGATTTCAATAGATTATCATTTTATTTTAAGGATAATCGAGATATTGAGAGAACACAAGAGATTTTCAAATAAAATAATATGTTATTAAAATCAATCACATTTCCCAATATTTTATAGTATTGTATTATATTTGGAAAAAATCAAGAAAAACATTTTCAATTTCTAAAAAAAATACAAAGAAAAATCTTACCACGATAGGACTGGCGGCAAAAATGCTAAATTTATCTTTTTGTTTACAAAAGACAAATAAAAAATAAAAAGTGGCGTTCTTTGAAAAAAATCGCGTTTTTTTTAAACTAAAAAATTAATTCGAAGATGACTGAATATTTTTGAAATATTTTTTTTTTTTCATAAAGAACATTTGAGAACGGAGAGTTAAAAAACTATCTTAATCGGTCCATGTTTCGGAAAGTTATGAGCATTTGAAAAAAAAACGGGCGACTTTTTTAAAAAATTCACTATGTATTTGAGATTAAGTAAAAAAAATTTGAAAAAAATCACACAAGTGTTTTAAGATGAAAATAATAACATATTAAAGTTTCAGCCAAATCGAAAGGGGTCGGGTGGGCAAATGGTCGATTTGGTGTGGAATGCCCCGTATATATATATAATGTTTCCTGTGTTCCAACGTATACCCTTACGGGTTTTGAAGTATTACTCTTCCCAATTGACAATTGAACTCTTTCCTATCACTCCCTACCCGCACTTTGTTAATCTAACCTAACTTCCATTGCGTCCACAGCCATCTTGAGCTACACTATACCGCATTTTCCGAGGGTACGGGGAAACTGTGGAAAACCCGTACCGGTATAGACGGCCCCATATTCTTCTGATTCAATGGTGCACAATACTTTTACTCAAGTATCTACATCAAAGTATCAGAAGGATTGGCCTTTCGCTCACTAGTTGATGCGCCAGCTGATGCAGTACTGCCGGAGCCGAACCTTGACCGCACATCCACTACTGTCGGTCCCAGAAGTCGAAATATTTTATCGATATATTTCGACTTAATGGTTATTACTATTTGAAGTCAATGTAAAGTATTGCGAATATTGTTGTTTTCTAATATTTCTTGACGTATTGCGACTTAAATATTATTATCTTAGTAAGGAATCTGCATGAGCTTAAAATTTCAAAAATACGAATTTTTTCGTTTACATTCATAGTCTATGCTCTTAACTTTAATTTTCAACAAATATTTTTAAAAATTCCGAAAATAGACAGAGTTATGATGATTTTTGTGAGGAGTCAGATGTAGGCGATTGCACTACGGAGAACCTCACCGCTGCGATTTGCCTTTTTCCTTTTGTATTTTTCGCGAAATTTCGTTTTCTGAAACGGTGTAAGTCATATCTTGAAATCTCGTCAGCCGATTCACTTCAGATTCATCAAAGGACATTTTATAACATTTGGCATCGTTGCACTTTTATTATAGACGTAAATCTTTTTGGCAAATTTAGGTTGTAGCATCCCTAAATAACGTGCGAGTAATTCCCGTTTCCTAATTCGGCCGTTCACCAAATACGCATTTTTATTGCATTCCAACGATGAAAATTTCGGTATCATGCAGGTGTGGACAATCTTTTTATCTCGTAATCCGCTGCTCGTAGGATTTGGTGAAGATCACAAAAGATAGTAACACAATTACAGCATCCGTGAATCGCCTTAGTCATTTAGTTGTAGTGATCGCTAGTAGGAAATGACGTTTGAAGTTTGCATCGTTGGAATCAGCGATTTCTTTTTTTCAATTTTCCATTTCTCAATTGTTGTCGTTATGAAATCGTCTTCGTTTATCGTTATCATTATGAATCGTTTTTTTTTTGTTGCAAATTGATGTCGTATATCTTTATACAGACTATGTGACAACTTATGAATGATTTTCACAGCCCAAACTGGCCAAAAAAATTTGAGCAATTAAAATAATTAATTTTTGTTGCATTGCAACGATGCAAATTTCAACGTCATAGCAGGCAAGATCTACTGTAATGCTAACATTAGGCAATAGAGACTATGTTAATTGGAGCTTAAGATAGGTGTGGTGTCGTTGAGATCAAGGGGGCTTTTGACACGACAAAATAGCGATGAATTATACAGGAATTGATGAACGATGATTTTCAGCTGATTTAAACGTTTATTGGATTTTGTGAATTTTCGTAATGGATATGCCTCGTGTCAACCATTCGAACGAGCTACATTTCCGCGAGAGTGGATTCGAATCGCGCGGAGCATGACAGAGATATTTATAATATAGAACACTTTTGCACGGGATTCATTTTAGTTCCGGACTTACATTTGAAGTCATCTGCGAATTCTGGACTATTTGCGAGAGCACCGTTAACACGCTCCTTGGGAGGGGCGTGAGAGTCTTGCGCAAGCAAATAACTCAACACCGGCTTTTCGGCCTTCGTACACCACAAGCTACTCATGGCGATCCAAAACATTTGTTTCGGTGTATAAGGTAGTCCGGGCAATTCCTTTTCCTTTCTGTTTTGGCCAGCCCAATGCAGGTACGTTTGATACGCCACTTCGAGACCGATGTTATCCGCTATGTTTTCCGCAGCAACTTGGGAGCCGTTCAGCTGCGAAAAAAGTACAAATTATTTCCATTAATCACCCAGAATTCAAGATGGTATAGGAAAACTGTTTTTTTTTCTGTTTTCCACCGCTGTTTATTTCCAATGCCTCGTGGTATCGGATTTTCACGAGGGCTCAGGGAAATTGGACAAAAACCTGTGCCGATACAGATGACTATTCCGTACCGATTTTCTGTCGTATCGCCACCAAAAAGTCAGTAAAACTTCTTTCATTTCGGCTGCGTAGTCGAGGGCGACAGCCGCGAGAGTAAGTGGCCACTCATCAAAGTTTTGGCGTAAGCCATATGGGCCACGGACAGTAAGAAATGAGATCGCCGGAGTGGCATACCGAGCACGCATCCACTCCCGTTGACTAGTAAAACTGTGGTTCAATCGCCGAGCAGCCACAATACAGCCGAATCAACCACATTACGATTGTGCTGCGAATAGACTGTAGCTCCTGCTGATGCAGAAAATGTGGATTCTGTATGCTGCACGAGTCTCGTGTTATGCAACAATTTTAGCTTACGCGAAAAAAAAAACAACTTTTTCTTCGAGATTAATTTAACCTGAACGTTCAAGAACATTCAAAGCTTTTCAAAATTACAAACTTTAACTAAATGTTGAAGTTACAGCATTGGGTGTGTCCCAACATTTATTTTCTTCAAAGTAGGCAGATGACCGGTGTGCCCTAAACCGAATTTCATTGTTTTCCTCTAGTATGCTGAAGCATTCCTAGGGGAGCATACTGGAGACTTTTAAGATGCTGACGTGGATCTTACATAGGGTACAGGCTGTTATAAAATAAGGTAAAGTAATGTTCTATACTAGGTACCACGCGGCATTTCATATCACTAACTTCAAAACCGTTTTCCCACGAATCGCTTTTCTTGACCGCGTGTTAGTTGAAACTCACAAACCGAGGTTCCGATTGTTTTCAGATTTTTAAAGCATATCTTATTTATCAATACCTATCGCGTGAACCTCAAAGAGTAAAAACATTTATTACCCAATTTAGAAAAATAAACTTAATAAAATTGAGTTACAAAGCCTAAGGACTCCCATTTTAATAAGCTTTTTTTGTAAATATTTTTATTGGTTCGTACCGAAGGGACATCCATTACGTAATTATAAATATGACAATTTTTTTGTTTCGGACACTCAGTTCGACGCTGAGGTCTGTCATAATCAACACGTACGTTAAGAAACGCCATTTATTTACCAGCCAATAACTCCGCCATTTTAAAATATTTCCGTAAATGTTTTTTTATGAGGCAGTTAAAGGATTGATTAAATATTGGTGAAAAAAAATTGGCAATATATTCGTCACTTTTTTTCACGGTTCTGTGAATGTACCGACGAAAATCGATGAAATCGTGTATTATAAGGTCTTAACCGGGAAATCCGACATAATGTTTCCGTGCTACACAGCGCGAGACGAATTTTATAGGGGAAGGTTTATGGTTGGTAATTAGGCTTAATAGGATGCGATCAACCGAACCTAATGAAGTAGGACTCACCTTAATGCCAAGCTCCTCGACTGTATAGTTTCCATATTGATTAACTATGCATTGTACGCGGTCATCATATTTTTGTTTAGTTTCTGGTGACCACCATTCGCGTACGGTCCTCTGTTTGTCAAAGTGTATGCCGATCGTGTCTAATGAATGGCCCATTTCATGAGCTATAGTGAATCCAAATGTTGCATAGTTAACATATTTCGGTCGATCGATGTGATAGAAGTTCTTCGAAGTTAGCGAAGCATCGATATCTGTTAAGGAAATATTTATTTTTACTTTTTACTTCAGCAAGAATTTGCTCACCAGAGATTACACGTATCTGAGTGGAAACTCACGTAAAATATTGTAAACAACATGGTATAATGCACTGCCGGTCAATATATCTCCCAATCCAATCAAATTGTCCCTGACAATAGGGTTTTGCTCGTTGGGATGGGTAGCCTTCCACGTGCCAATGCTTATATTTTGTAGACTTTCGGAAAGTAAACCTTCGACCAACTCGACCTTTTCATAGAACTCTTCGAGTTTTTTATCGTCCACATATTCATCGCGATAAGGAAGGTGGGTCATCATATCGTCCATTTTCTGGAGATATTCTTCTTTTGCCTCCGTGTCTAGCAAGTCAGCCTAAAAGTGTCACATAAAGTGGATAAAACGTAGATGAATCGTTGAGTGCCGAGGTATATTGGGTGGACTTCTGTTCTTGCTCAAGACAACGGATCACACCTGTGTCACAAGTCGAATCAATTGTTGCTTCGTGCTCGAAACCATCTCAGTCAAATCGCTCACAATGTTTTGGCTCATGTACGTTCGCTGATACAAAGCACTTAAGCTTAAGCCTAATTTCGAACGAACTGTCATGACGCAATACTTCCACTCGGAAATGTCTTCCACCCTTCCTTTGCGATAGTTATAGAAGTCTCTGACCTCTGCGTATAATTCAGGTGATAAAGTTGGCAGTTTGGGGAGCAGATACAGCCATATTATCCAATTAGCGAATACTCTGTCCGAGACACTGGATAATACTTTTTCAAATTTGTCAAAGTCGCCTTTAACTGCGATAACGGTATTATCAGTAAACTTGTAGGAGGGCGATGGCATCCCAAAAATAAACGACCTGAAATTCAAATTCGCGAACTTCTTCACAAATTCTCCTACTGTCGTTAGGCCCCATTGCTTCGCAGGAATCTTTTTTTCCGCCACGGATGGTGTACACTGTCGAATAGGAATCAAAATTGTTCATATGTATTATATGACGACGCCGCAACTATTTGCCAATTCGATGGCGCACAGCGTTCTCACTTTTGCAATTTCAATTCCTAAAAGCAAAGCTTCTTTGAGTTCGGTCTCTGCCTGCGTCTGCGTAGCTCCGAACAGAACAGCTGTTTTTACCATGAGTTCGTAATAAGCTTGTACGATATCGTTGTCAAAGCCCAGTCTCAGAATTTCTAATTCGACTTCAGGTTTTTTCACGCCGAGCTGGAGTAAAGAATATTCTGCTAGATTTATTTTCTTCATTTTCGAAATCATCTGCGGAAAGTTTCAAAGAATTCTACATACGGATGGGATGGGGTATGTTGAGTTCTTCGGATTCAGATCAAATGCTATTTTCAATAATGCCGTAAGAAAATTGGATTTATTGCTGAATTTTGGATCATTCCATTGATTGCCGACAAGTACTGGCCAGCCATTAATTGTGTGCAACTTGTTGTAGACAGTACCAAGCTCCGCATCCGAGTAGATGTTTCGTCGTACTAAATGAAAAAAATTATTTGTGTTTGATTCGTAAGTAATTTAACTGGGTTTTTATAAGTGCCCATTTTTGTGGATAAGATGGCCGTCGAGTACAGTAGGCAGTGCTCTTATCGTCATGCAAGAAATTACACCCACCTACGTTCATACAATTGTCGTATAGAGTTTTGAGAAGCCCGAAGTGCTTCGGTACTTTTGCCTTATCAATGCCTTCTATTAAACTTTTCAAACGCACAAGCAACTTGTCTTCGGCCAAGCGTATTTCGCTCCTGATATATTCATCGTCGGGAATCCTAGCCAAGTTCACATTACCGCAGACGAAGTCGTAAAAGTCGTCACATGGATCTACGCTAAATTTACTGTTCGTCAGAATCCAAGATGCTGAAACATTCGTGTTTTTTTTTGTTTAATCGGTTTAGCCTTTCATACCTGCCCTTTCGTACGGTTATATCGTGAGCAGATTCGATATATTCGGCAGGTACATTGTTTTTTTACTTACCCGTATGGATGCATTCTGGGGTGAAGCATATGTCGTCTATGGACTTCGGTTTGGGTTCCAGCAACGATTCTGTACCATTAGTCCATTTCACAACTACGTTACATTCTACTTTACCACTAATTGCGGCTGCATTTGTAACATAGACGCAACATATCGATACCGCGATGATCGCTTGCCACCACGTCATATTTTTTAATTAAACGGATCGGGTGAGGAGTATGCGAATTCCCATTCGTATTCAAACACCAAATGATGATACCTTTCGTATGCTCAGCACTTTTAATGCTTAGAACGTCTCGAGTTTTTTTCCTTATGGCGTGGTTTTTTAACTTGCGTAACACACCACGCTCTGTAATTAAAGATATCGATCATAGAAGTCATTGTCTGAACCTCGAGCTTATCAGCATTTATGTATTTTAAATAATAGACAACGAGCCTACGTATTTGAAACGAAAGTTGACAAAATCGTTGCGACATGTCGCAGCTGTCCGTGACATGTTTTTTTCCTTGTACGAAATTTTATCCTACATGTAATCGTGTGCCGTAAACTTACGGCACAAGTCTGGACGCGGTTAATACTGCCATCATATGGAAGAAGGCGGAAACTACAGATGATGATGTTTTGAGGTAAATAGCAAAATATAACGTTTTTGATGTTTCCCAGCTCTAGGATACATATACTTATAACTTTTTGTACTGGTAGGATGGGCAAATACCCATAACTCTTGTTCCACTATGAAAAAAAAATAATATTACTTTTATAGAAATTAACGAAGTTATGATGAAAAAACGTAGTTGCCGCTATTAGAATTTGCACTTTAATAAACTAACACTACGTCAATACTATCTAAAAGGCGGCATCTACGTAGAAATCCCGAATTTACTTAGTTTATGCTATAATTAAGCTAATTACAGCATTAATATTTAATTTAAAAAAATTAAGAATTGAAACATATCCCGAGTAGAAATCCTGCTCCGGCTACAAGAAAGACCTGATCAGGCATACTGATTTCTTTTTTATGCCTTGATCAGGATTTTTGATCAAGCCCTGATCATTTTTGTGACACTTTCCCTGACTTCGGTCTGATCAGGGTAAAAAATCAAGGCTTGATCAATGAAAAAGATCAAGGCCTGATCAGGATAGAACATCAAGGCTTGATCAGTGAAAAAAATCAAGGCCTGACCAGGATAGAACGTCAAGACTTGATCAGTGAAAAAATCAAGGCCTGACCAGGATAAAACATCAAGGCTTGATTACAGTGCAAAATAAAGGCCTGATCAGGATAGAAAATCAAAGCCTGATCAGCGTAAAAAATAAAGACCTGATCAGTGCAAAAAATCTAAGCCTGATCAGGGCTTAATTTTTCAAGGATTAATTGAATTGAAACATCATCGCCTAGTCAGGATGATGGAATGAACCTCTGCTGTGGATATCCTATTTATTCCAGAAATAAAAAATACCACGCAAACCCAAAATAGAAATACACAAATTACAAATAACGTTGATACTTTATTTTATAAACTAAATAGGAATCTTGTTTATCACAAATTTTTCTTATTACTCTACTTTATCACATGTTTTTTATGTGTAAAATAAATAAAACTTTGTTATATATTTTTTATATAGCAACAACGCGAAATAGACTTTGATATTTTTTACAAAAAACTGCAGGAACTTGGAAAACAAACAAAAAAACTTAGAAATGAAGTTAAACTTAGAAATTAAGGTTATACAATTTTTATGGAGCGACGTTTTCAAGGAACGTCACACGTTGGTTCTTCCCTCGACATTTGACCCAGTCTTTTGCAGAATTAAACACTGTCCCAACGGCTTGCCCGATTTGTTTTGAAAGAACGTCGATGCCATGATCTCTATATTTCGAGATAACCGCTGCTGAAAAATTCAAAAATATTATATGTATCCCACTTAAGATTCACTTGAGATTCGAAATGCACTGCGAATGGGCATTACACTGAAATGTAATGCCCATTATGTCCGCAGTGCATTTCGAATTCGAAATGCACTGCGAATGGGCATTACATTCACATTACCAATATTTGGTTCGTCTACGCTGACCGGGCTAACCTGCACCGATGGCATCACATTCTTCGATACAGATTAGCCCGGAGAGCGTAGGCCAAACAAATAATGGTAAGTTCCCAGTGTAGTTAAATCCAGTAAATGTGATTCCATCGAAGCAGGTTACCGGACACCGTAGGCCAAACAAATAATGATAAGTTCACAGCACGGTTCAATTCAGTGAACGTAATACCATCGGTGCAGGTTAGTCGATTCGAAATGCACTGCGAATGGTCATTACATTCATTGAATTGTACCCCGCTGTCAACTTACCATTATTTGGTTTGAACTATCCATTACTGGATTGAACTATACTGGGAACTTAACATTATTTGGTTGGCCTACGCTCTCCGGGTTAACCTGTATCTAAGAATGTGATGACATCGGTGCAGGTTAGCCCGGTCAGCGTAGACAAACCAAATATTGGTAATGTGAATGTAATGCCCATTCGCAGTGCATTTCGAATTCGAAATGCACTGCGGAAATAATGGGCATTACATTTCAGTGTAATGCCCATTCGCAGTGCATTTCGAATCTCAAGTGAATCTTAAGTGGGATACATATAATATTTTTGAATTTTTCAGCAGCGGTTATCTCGAAATATAGAGATCATGGCATCGACGTTCTTTCAAAACAAATCGGGCAAGCCGTTGGGGCAGTGTTTAATTCTGCAAAAGACTGGGTCAAATGTCGAGGGAAGAACCAACGTGTGACGTTCCCTGAAAACGTCGCTCCATAAAAATTGTATAACCTTAATTTCTAAGTTTAACTTCATTTCTAAGTTTTTTTGTTTGTTTTCCAAGTTCCTGCAGTTTTTTGTAAAAAATATCAAAGTCTATTTCGCGTTGTTGCTATATAAAAAATATATAACAAAGTTTTATTTATTTTACACATAAAAAACATGTGATAAAGTAGAGTAATAAGAAAAATTTGTGATAAACAAGATTCCTATTTAGTTTATAAAATAAAGTATCAACGTTATTTGTAATTTGTGTATTTCTATTTTGGGTTTGCGTGGTATTTTTTATTTCTGGAATAAATAGGATATCCACAGCAGAGGTTCATTCCATCATCCTGACTAGGCGATGATGTTTCAATTCAATTAATCCTTGAAAAATTAAGCCCTGATCAGGCTTAGATTTTTTGCACTGATCAGGTCTTTATTTTTTACGCTGATCAGGCTTTGATTTTCTATCCTGATCAGGCCTTTATTTTGCACTGTAATCAAGCCTTGATGTTTTATCCTGGTCAGGCCTTGATTTTTTCACTGATCAAGTCTTGACGTTCTATCCTGGTCAGGCCTTGATTTTTTTCACTGATCAAGCCTTGATGTTCTATCCTGATCAGGCCTTGATCTTTTTCATTGATCAAGCCTTGATTTTTTACCCTGATCAGACCGAAGTCAGGGAAAGTGTCACAAAAATGATCAGGGCTTGATCAAAAATCCTGATCAAGGCATAAAAAAGAAATCAGTATGCCTGATCAGGTCTTTCTTGTAGCCGGAGCAGGATTTCTACTCGGGATATGTTTCAATTCTTAATTTTTTTAAATTAAATATTAATGCTGTAATTAGCTTAATTATAGCATAAACTAAGTAAATTCGGGATTTCTACGTAGATGCCGCCTTTTAGATAGTATTGACGTAGTGTTAGTTTATTAAAGTGCAAATTCTAATAGCGGCAACTACGTTTTTTCATCATAACTTCGTTAATTTCTATAAAAGTAATATTATTTTTTTTTCATAGTGGAACAAGAGTTATGGGTATTTGCCCATCCTACCAGTACAAAAAGTTATAAGTATATGTATCCTAGAGCTGGGAAACATCAAAAACGTTATATTTTGCTATTTACCTCAAAACATCATCATCTGTAGTTTCCGCCTTCTTCCATATGATGGCAGTATTAACCGCGTCCAGACTTGTGCCGTAAGTTTACGGCACACGATTACATGTAGGATAAAATTTCGTACAAGGAAAAAAACATGTCACGGACAGCTGCGACATGTCGCAACGATTTTGTCAACTTTCGTTTCAAATACGTAGGCTCGTTGTCTATTATTTAAAATACATAAATGCTGATAAGCTCGAGGTTCAGACAATGACTTCTATGATCGATATCTTTAATTACAGAGCGTGGTGTGTTACGCAAGTTAAAAAACCACGCCATAAGGAAAAAAACTCGAGACGTTCTAAGCATTAAAAGTGCTGAGCATACGAAAGGTATCATCATTTGGTGTTTGAATACGAATGGGAATTCGCATACTCCTCACCCGATCCGTTTAATTAAAAAATATGACGTGGTGGCAAGCGATCATCGCGGTATCGATATGTTGCGTCTATGTTACAAATGCAGCCGCAATTAGTGGTAAAGTAGAATGTAACGTAGTTGTGAAATGGACTAATGGTACAGAATCGTTGCTGGAACCCAAACCGAAGTCCATAGACGACATATGCTTCACCCCAGAATGCATCCATACGGGTAAGTAAAAAAACAATGTACCTGCCGAATATATCGAATCTGCTCACGATATAACCGTACGAAAGGGCAGGTATGAAAGGCTAAACCGATTAAACAAAAAAAAACACGAATGTTTCAGCATCTTGGATTCTGACGAACAGTAAATTTAGCGTAGATCCATGTGACGACTTTTACGACTTCGTCTGCGGTAATGTGAACTTGGCTAGGATTCCCGACGATGAATATATCAGGAGCGAAATACGCTTGGCCGAAGACAAGTTGCTTGTGCGTTTGAAAAGTTTAATAGAAGGCATTGATAAGGCAAAAGTACCGAAGCACTTCGGGCTTCTCAAAACTCTATACGACAATTGTATGAACGTAGGTGGGTGTAATTTCTTGCATGACGATAAGAGCACTGCCTACTGTACTCGACGGCCATCTTATCCACAAAAATGGGCACTTATAAAAACCCAGTTAAATTACTTACGAATCAAACACAAATAATTTTTTTCATTTAGTACGACGAAACATCTACTCGGATGCGGAGCTTGGTACTGTCTACAACAAGTTGCACACAATTAATGGCTGGCCAGTACTTGTCGGCAATCAATGGAATGATCCAAAATTCAGCAATAAATCCAATTTTCTTACGGCATTATTGAAAATAGCATTTGATCTGAATCCGAAGAACTCAACATACCCCATCCCATCCGTATGTAGAATTCTTTGAAACTTTCCGCAGATGATTTCGAAAATGAAGAAAATAAATCTAGCAGAATATTCTTTACTCCAGCTCGGCGTGAAAAAACCTGAAGTCGAATTAGAAATTCTGAGACTGGGCTTTGACAACGATATCGTACAAGCTTATTACGAACTCATGGTAAAAACAGCTGTTCTGTTCGGAGCTACGCAGACGCAGGCAGAGACCGAACTCAAAGAAGCTTTGCTTTTAGGAATTGAAATTGCAAAAGTGAGAACGCTGTGCGCCATCGAATTGGCAAATAGTTGCGGCGTCGTCATATAATACATATGAACAATTTTGATTCCTATTCGACAGTGTACACCATCCGTGGCGGAAAAAAAGATTCCTGCGAAGCAATGGGGCCTAACGACAGTAGGAGAATTTGTGAAGAAGTTCGCGAATTTGAATTTCAGGTCGTTTATTTTTGGGATGCCATCGCCCTCCTACAAGTTTACTGATAATACCGTTATCGCAGTTAAAGGCGACTTTGACAAATTTGAAAAAGTATTATCCAGTGTCTCGGACAGAGTATTCGCTAATTGGATAATATGGCTGTATCTGCTCCCCAAACTGCCAACTTTATCACCTGAATTATACGCAGAGGTCAGAGACTTCTATAACTATCGCAAAGGAAGGGTGGAAGACATTTCCGAGTGGAAGTATTGCGTCATGACAGTTCGTTCGAAATTAGGCTTAAGCTTAAGTGCTTTGTATCAGCGAACGTACATGAGCCAAAACATTGTGAGCGATTTGACTGAGATGGTTTCGAGCACGAAGCAACAATTGATTCGACTTGTGACACAGGTGTGATCCGTTGTCTTGAGCAAGAACAGAAGTCCACCCAATATACCTCGGCACTCAACGATTCATCTACGTTTTATCCACTTTATGTGACACTTTTAGGCTGACTTGCTAGACACGGAGGCAAAAGAAGAATATCTCCAGAAAATGGACGATATGATGACCCACCTTCCTTATCGCGATGAATATGTGGACGATAAAAAACTCGAAGAGTTCTATGAAAAGGTCGAGTTGGTCGAAGGTTTACTTTCCGAAAGTCTACAAAATATAAGCATTGGCACGTGGAAGGCTACCCATCCCAACGAGCAAAACCCTATTGTCAGGGACAATTTGATTGGATTGGGAGATATATTGACCGGCAGTGCATTATACCATGTTGTTTACAATATTTTACGTGAGTTTCCACTCAGATACGTGTAATCTCTGGTGAGCAAATTCTTGCTGAAGTAAAAAGTAAAAATAAATATTTCCTTAACAGATATCGATGCTTCGCTAACTTCGAAGAACTTCTATCACATCGATCGACCGAAATATGTTAACTATGCAACATTTGGATTCACTATAGCTCATGAAATGGGCCATTCATTAGACACGATCGGCATACACTTTGACAAACAGAGGACCGTACGCGAATGGTGGTCACCAGAAACTAAACAAAAATATGATGACCGCGTACAATGCATAGTTAATCAATATGGAAACTATACAGTCGAGGAGCTTGGCATTAAGGTGAGTCCTACTTCATTAGGTTCGGTTGATCGCATCCTATTAAGCCTAATTACCAACCATAAACCTTCCCCTATAAAATTCGTCTCGCGCTGTGTAGCACGGAAACATTATGTCGGATTTCCCGGTTAAGACCTTATAATACACGATTTCATCGATTTTCGTCGGTACATTCACAGAACCGTGAAAAAAAGTGACGAATATATTGCCAATTTTTTTTCACCAATATTTAATCAATCCTTTAACTGCCTCATAAAAAAACATTTACGGAAATATTTTAAAATGGCGGAGTTATTGGCTGGTAAATAAATGGCGTTTCTTAACGTACGTGTTGATTATGACAGACCTCAGCGTCGAACTGAGTGTCCGAAACAAAAAAATTGTCATATTTATAATTACGTAATGGATGTCCCTTCGGTACGAACCAATAAAAATATTTACAAAAAAAGCTTATTAAAATGGGAGTCCTTAGGCTTTGTAACTCAATTTTATTAAGTTTATTTTTCTAAATTGGGTAATAAATGTTTTTACTCTTTGAGGTTCACGCGATAGGTATTGATAAATAAGATATGCTTTAAAAATCTGAAAACAATCGGAACCTCGGTTTGTGAGTTTCAACTAACACGCGGTCAAGAAAAGCGATTCGTGGGAAAACGGTTTTGAAGTTAGTGATATGAAATGCCGCGTGGTACCTAGTATAGAACATTACTTTACCTTATTTTATAACAGCCTGTACCCTATGTAAGATCCACGTCAGCATCTTAAAAGTCTCCAGTATGCTCCCCTAGGAATGCTTCAGCATACTAGAGGAAAACAATGAAATTCGGTTTAGGGCACACCGGTCATCTGCCTACTTTGAAGAAAATAAATGTTGGGACACACCCAATGCTGTAACTTCAACATTTAGTTAAAGTTTGTAATTTTGAAAAGCTTTGAATGTTCTTGAACGTTCAGGTTAAATTAATCTCGAAGAAAAAGTTGTTTTTTTTTTCGCGTAAGCTAAAATTGTTGCATAACACGAGACTCGTGCAGCATACAGAATCCACATTTTCTGCATCAGCAGGAGCTACAGTCTATTCGCAGCACAATCGTAATGTGGTTGATTCGGCTGTATTGTGGCTGCTCGGCGATTGAACCACAGTTTTACTAGTCAACGGGAGTGGATGCGTGCTCGGTATGCCACTCCGGCGATCTCATTTCTTACTGTCCGTGGCCCATATGGCTTACGCCAAAACTTTGATGAGTGGCCACTTACTCTCGCGGCTGTCGCCCTCGACTACGCAGCCGAAATGAAAGAAGTTTTACTGACTTTTTGGTGGCGATACGACAGAAAATCGGTACGGAATAGTCATCTGTATCGGCACAGGTTTTTGTCCAATTTCCCTGAGCCCTCGTGAAAATCCGATACCACGAGGCATTGGAAATAAACAGCGGTGGAAAACAGAAAAAAAAACAGTTTTCCTATACCATCTTGAATTCTGGGTGATTAATGGAAATAATTTGTACTTTTTTCGCAGCTGAACGGCTCCCAAGTTGCTGCGGAAAACATAGCGGATAACATCGGTCTCGAAGTGGCGTATCAAACGTACCTGCATTGGGCTGGCCAAAACAGAAAGGAAAAGGAATTGCCCGGACTACCTTATACACCGAAACAAATGTTTTGGATCGCCATGAGTAGCTTGTGGTGTACGAAGGCCGAAAAGCCGGTGTTGAGTTATTTGCTTGCGCAAGACTCTCACGCCCCTCCCAAGGAGCGTGTTAACGGTGCTCTCGCAAATAGTCCAGAATTCGCAGATGACTTCAAATGTAAGTCCGGAACTAAAATGAATCCCGTGCAAAAGTGTTCTATATTATAAATATCTCTGTCATGCTCCGCGCGATTCGAATCCACTCTCGCGGAAATGTAGCTCGTTCGAATGGTTGACACGAGGCATATCCATTACGAAAATTCACAAAATCCAATAAACGTTTAAATCAGCTGAAAATCATCGTTCATCAATTCCTGTATAATTCATCGCTATTTTGTCGTGTCAAAAGCCCCCTTGATCTCAACGACACCACACCTATCTTAAGCTCCAATTAACATAGTCTCTATTGCCTAATGTTAGCATTACAGTAGATCTTGCCTGCTATGACGTTGAAATTTGCATCGTTGCAATGCAACAAAAATTAATTATTTTAATTGCTCAAATTTTTTTGGCCAGTTTGGGCTGTGAAAATCATTCATAAGTTGTCACATAGTCTGTATAAAGATATACGACATCAATTTGCAACAAAAAAAAAACGATTCATAATGATAACGATAAACGAAGACGATTTCATAACGACAACAATTGAGAAATGGAAAATTGAAAAAAAGAAATCGCTGATTCCAACGATGCAAACTTCAAACGTCATTTCCTACTAGCGATCACTACAACTAAATGACTAAGGCGATTCACGGATGCTGTAATTGTGTTACTATCTTTTGTGATCTTCACCAAATCCTACGAGCAGCGGATTACGAGATAAAAAGATTGTCCACACCTGCATGATACCGAAATTTTCATCGTTGGAATGCAATAAAAATGCGTATTTGGTGAACGGCCGAATTAGGAAACGGGAATTACTCGCACGTTATTTAGGGATGCTACAACCTAAATTTGCCAAAAAGATTTACGTCTATAATAAAAGTGCAACGATGCCAAATGTTATAAAATGTCCTTTGATGAATCTGAAGTGAATCGGCTGACGAGATTTCAAGATATGACTTACACCGTTTCAGAAAACGAAATTTCGCGAAAAATACAAAAGGAAAAAGGCAAATCGCAGCGGTGAGGTTCTCCGTAGTGCAATCGCCTACATCTGACTCCTCACAAAAATCATCATAACTCTGTCTATTTTCGGAATTTTTAAAAATATTTGTTGAAAATTAAAGTTAAGAGCATAGACTATGAATGTAAACGAAAAAATTCGTATTTTTGAAATTTTAAGCTCATGCAGATTCCTTACTAAGATAATAATATTTAAGTCGCAATACGTCAAGAAATATTAGAAAACAACAATATTCGCAATACTTTACATTGACTTCAAATAGTAATAACCATTAAGTCGAAATATATCGATAAAATATTTCGACTTCTGGGACCGACAGTAGTGGATGTGCGGTCAAGGTTCGGCTCCGGCAGTACTGCATCAGCTGGCGCATCAACTAGTGAGCGAAAGGCCAATCCTTCTGATACTTTGATGTAGATACTTGAGTAAAAGTATTGTGCACCATTGAATCAGAAGAATATGGGGCCGTCTATACCGGTACGGGTTTTCCACAGTTTCCCCGTACCCTCGGAAAATGCGGTATAGTGTAGCTCAAGATGGCTGTGGACGCAATGGAAGTTAGGTTAGATTAACAAAGTGCGGGTAGGGAGTGATAGGAAAGAGTTCAATTGTCAATTGGGAAGAGTAATACTTCAAAACCCGTAAGGGTATACGTTGGAACACAGGAAACATTATATATATATACGGGGCATTCCACACCAAATCGACCATTTGCCCACCCGACCCCTTTCGATTTGGCTGAAACTTTAATATGTTATTATTTTCATCTTAAAACACTTGTGTGATTTTTTTCAAATTTTTTTTACTTAATCTCAAATACATAGTGAATTTTTTAAAAAAGTCGCCCGTTTTTTTTTCAAATGCTCATAACTTTCCGAAACATGGACCGATTAAGATAGTTTTTTAACTCTCCGTTCTCAAATGTTCTTTATGAAAAAAAAAAAATATTTCAAAAATATTCAGTCATCTTCGAATTAATTTTTTAGTTTAAAAAAAACGCGATTTTTTTCAAAGAACGCCACTTTTTATTTTTTATTTGTCTTTTGTAAACAAAAAGATAAATTTAGCATTTTTGCCGCCAGTCCTATCGTGGTAAGATTTTTCTTTGTATTTTTTTTAGAAATTGAAAATGTTTTTCTTGATTTTTTCCAAATATAATACAATACTATAAAATATTGGGAAATGTGATTGATTTTAATAACATATTATTTTATTTGAAAATCTCTTGTGTTCTCTCAATATCTCGATTATCCTTAAAATAAAATGATAATCTATTGAAATCATTCTATATACAATCTGTAGATGTATGGATGAAATAATTAAGCGATTGCTACAACATTTTTTTATTACGTACAAAAATATAATCAATAGAATGAATTATTTCTCTACTATATCGAAACGAATATGCCATTAGACGTAACATTTTCGTACTCCGTACAATATCAAAAGTATACTTTTGATATACTTTTCGGTTGCCGGGTTCGTTTGTTGCGATAAGCAGTCTTGGCGTGATCCAGCAGCTGGCAGTAGTAGGCCACATTTACCATCCTTCCATCATGTAGGTAGTCAATCAGCAGTACACCGTTTGAGTGCCAAATCAGAGTAACCAAAACCTTTCCGGCTGACAGCCGTTTATGGCTTTGATTTTCCATTTTATCACGACCATTTCGAAACTTCTGGGCCCAATCGAACACTTGGGTTTTACTCAGAGTAGCATCACCGAACTATTCTTGGAGTCTCTTCAAAATTTCCCTCAATTTCACACCTACGGTGATGAAAAAACGAATAACAATGCGTTGCGCAACAGACGCTGCTACTTCCTATTCACTCATAGCGATACTGAAATGGCGGACGTGAGTGTGAGGCCGTCTGCATGGCTATCCCTTCTGCATTCTCCCACCACCGATTCACCGGCGCGCTGTGCTGCTGAACTTACCACGTGAATCGAATGACCAAAATTCCAGTTTATATTTGAATGACCCTCATACAAAACAATGAATCCTACGAGAAATGCGACAGACATTTGTAACACAAAAATACCATGAAAAAGTACATTTCTCTGATTTCACGTCAAGATGTCGGGAAAAACGTTGATACTAAAATGGTGAGTGCGGCTAGACCGTACTCCCTGTCTTTAATCGAACAGCGAATCCGAAAGGAGAAGAGAAAGTAGCTTCGCAAGCACGGTTACGTTCATGATTCGTAAGGATTCACGGCCAATAGGGATGGCTCGTCGGTCACGTCTGAACAGGAACATAGGGAAAAAAATTGAGAAATGGGTGATGAAAAAAAAAAAACACGAAGTCGCAGAGAAAAGAAAATTGAAGAGTCGTGCACGTCACCCGTGCCACGTATACGCCTATACAACTGAACATTTTCATGAACAGACAGCTGACCTCGACACGCGTAAGTGCTGATTCGGTCATCCGAAATTTTCTATGATAATAGGAATTGGTACGCTGAATAGTGAATTCATCGCACAGGTTACATGTAAGGAAAGATTTCGAACACGAAGAAAAAACGTGCCACAGACAGCTGCGACAGGTGGCAACGAATCGATTGACGTTCGTAGCAAATACGTAGGCTCGTTATATACTAATTAATATGCATAAATGTTGATAAGCTCTAGAATCACCCACCGAGTTATATTATCGATACATTTACTTACAGAGCGTGGTTTTTTAGGCGAGTTGTAAAACCATTCCATATGGAAAAAACTCGAGATTTTGTGCACTTCAAAAAGGCTAAGCAGAGTCAAGATATTAACATTTGATATTGGGATACAAGACGGAATAGACATACTCCTTGCTCGAGCTATTTATTTTAAAAAAATCATGTGGTGGCAAACGATCATCACGTTATCGATATTTTGCGTGTGTATTTCAAATGCTGTCGCAATTAATGGTAAGTAATAGCGAAGTTGTTGTATTGTTCAAATTAACTCCGGCAGAGGCTAATAATGAGCTTCCCTTGCGAGCAAAAATGATCGCAACATGGTAAATAAAAAGTAGGATGTAACTTAGTTATTGGTCCACAGGTACAGAGTTGGTGCTGAAACCCGTTAGCAAACTGAAGACCATAGACGACATATGCTTCGCCCCTGAATGCGTACATGCAGGTAAGTAAAAAAAACAATGTACCTGCCGAATATATCGAATCCGTTCATGATATAACCGTACGAACAGGTAGGGAGGAAACGCTACATCGAAATAAAAAAAAAAAACCCCGAATGTTTCAGCATCTTGGATTCTGACGAACAGTAAATTCAGCGTAGATCCATGTGATGACTTTTATGAGTTTACCTGCGGTAATGTGAACTTGACCAGTATTCCCGACGATCATTATACCAGCAATGAGATGAGCGTGGTCGACGACAAGTTGTTCGTGCGTTTGAGAAGTTTGATAGAAGGCATTGATAAGGCAAAAGTACCGAAGCACTTCGGGCTTCTCAAGACTCTATACGACAATTGTATGAGCGAAGGTGGGTGTTATTTCTTGAATGACGATAAGAGCAATGCCTACTATATTCGGCAACCATCTCATCCACAGAAACGGACACACCTTGAACCTAGTTGAAATAGCTACGAATCAAATACAAATGAATATTTGACATTTAGTAAAAGGAAACATCTACTCGGACACACAGTTTTCGAATTTCTACGACCAGTCGCACGCAACTGATGGCTGGCCAGTACTTGTCGGCAATAAATGGAATGACACACGATTCGGCAATAAATCGGACCATCTTGCGGTATTGTTGTCAATTACACTCAACATGAATCCGGAGAACTCAACATACAACGTCCCACACGTATGTAGAATTCTTTAAAACGTTTCGGCGATCATTTCGACAATGAGGATAAGAAACTTAGCAGAAAATTTTTCATTTTAGCTCTCAGAGGAAGAAAATGAGCTTGGTTATGACATTCTCAGACTGGACTTTAACAACGATATCGTTCAAGCTTATTACGCATTCATGGTAGATATAGCTGTTTCGCTCGGTGCTACGAGACAGCAGGCAGAGAGCGAGCTCAAAGAAGCTTTGCTTCTTGGAATTGATATTGCAAAAGTGAGAACGCTGTTAGATATCTAGTTGGCAAATAGTTGCAGCGTCTTCATATAACATATGTAAACAATATTGATCGCTATTCGACAGAGTACACAATCCGCGGCGAAACAATTGATAACTACGAAGCGATGGAACCAGACGACCGTAGGAGAATTTGTGAAGAAACACTCGAAGTTGAATTTCAGGTCCTTTATTTTTGAGTCAATTCCAGCCTCCTACAACCTTACTGATAATGACGTTATGATAGTTCATGGTGACTTTGGCAAATTTGAAAAAGTTTTATCCAACGCCCCGAAAAGAGTACTCGCTAATTGGTTGGCATGGATGAATCTGGAACCCGCCCTGTCAAGTTTACACCCTACATTGCACGCAAGGATGGAACGCTTTAACAACTTTGGAGTAGGGAATGTGGAAAAATCGTCCAGGTGGAAGGAGTGCGTCACGACAGTTCGTTCGGAATTGGGCTTAAGCTTAAGTGCTTTGTATCAGAGAACGTACATGAGTCAAAAAATCGTGAGCGATTTGACTGCGATGGTTACGAATATCAAGCGGCAATTGCATCAACTTGTGACACAGGTATGATCCGTTCTTTTTAAGCAGGAAAAAAGTCCATTCGATATACGTCGACGCTTAACGATTCTATCCACGTTTTACTTACTTTGTATGTGACACTTTTAGGCTGACTGGCTAGACACGGAGGCAAAAGAAGAATATCTCCAGAAAATCGTCAATATGATCAGCCAGGTTCCTTATCGCGATGAATACGTCGATGATAAACAACTGGAAGGCTTCTTTAAAAAGGTTGAATTGACCGAAGGTCGACTTGCCGATAGTCTACATAATATAAGCATTGGCACGTCAAGCGCTACTCGTAATTCCTGGCGAAACCCTAATGTCAGGGACAATTGGATTGAATCCGGAAATATATTGGAAGGCCTTGCAGGCTACCTGCATTTTTCCAATCTTTTGCGTAAGTTTCCACTCGTAAGGAAACCCAAACAAACCCCCTCCGATTTCATCAATTTATGGATACGTTATTCTTCATCCAAATCTAAGAAACACGTATTTATCGGCGAAAAAACAGTTTTACGGGGCGGAACTCACCCTCAAAGTTGGGCACCCTTCGAGTGACTTTTGCAGTTTCGCATAGTTCCAGTTAAGATATTCGAATGAAACCAATTCGAGAAGAATGCTTATGGCAAATAATGAAAAATCCGCCTTTTCCAGTTCCAAAGGGCTGAACAGGGGTACATTTATAGGGGTTCAAAGTAAAAAAATTCGTGTAACTCGAAAACTTTTTTTCATCTACTTTTTTAAGCTCTTTCGAATGCAATTGGTTTCATCGAGATGAAAAAAAAAGTTTTCGAGGTACAGGATTTTTTTTACTTTCAACCCCTATAAATATACCCCTATTCACCCCCTCGGAACTGGAAGAACGCGCATTTTTCATTATCCGCCATAAGCATTGTTCTCGAATTGGTTTCATTCGAATATCTTTATTGGAACTATGCGAAACTGCAAAAGTCACTCGGAGGGTGCCCAACTTTGAGGGTGATTTTCACCCCTTAAAACTGTTTTTCTGACGAAAAAAAAAGAAATACGTGTTTCTTAGATTTTGATAAAGAATAACATATCCAAAAATGAATGAAATCGGCGGGGGTCACCGGAAACGGTTTTCTTGTCAGAGATACGTATAACCTCTAGTGAGCAAATTCTTGTTGAAGTGAAAAGTTAGAATAAATATTTCCTTGATAGGTGTCGGTGCTTCGATAACTTTGAAGAATTTCTATCACACCGATCGACCGAAATATATTAATTATGGCACATCTGGATTCGCTATCGCTCATGAAATGGGCCATACATTAGACACCTTGGGCATACACATTGACAAACAGAGGAACGTACGCGAATGGTGGTCACCGGAAACTAAACAAAAATTTGATGACCGCGTACAATGCCTAGTTAATCAATATGGAAACTATACAGTCGAAGAGCTTGGCGTCAAGGTGAGTCCTACTTTATTAGGTTCAGTTGATCGCATCTTATTGAGCCTAATTACCAATCGTAAAACTTCCCCTACAAAATTTGTCTCATGCTGGGTAGTTAGGAAACATAAGGCCGGATTTACCGGTTAAGGCATTATATACGCGATTTTGTCGATTTTCGCAGGCACATTTACAGAAGCCGTGAAAAAAAGTGACGCATATATTTAATGATTAAACGAACTTACCTAAGTGAAGTTCAATCATGATTGTATGAAGCGCCTCTTCCGAAGAGATCATAGATGTAGTACCCCCTACTCCGCACAAGTGTCTCCACCAATTTAAAGCTAGAGAAAAGAAACTTCCCTATGTCCCGCGGGCGGCCGCCGTCGTGAGCGCCACCGCGTCGATCTTCATTCTTCAAAGCTTTGCCGTAACGTAAAATACGGGTATCTCCCTCGAGATAAATGGGAGGGAGGGACTGATCTCTTCGGAAGAGGCGCTTCATACAATCATGATTGAACTTCACTTAGGTAAGTTCGTTTAATCATTAATTGTATTTTGCGCCTCTTCCTCGAGATCATAGATGTAGTTGTTTAAAGCTTGTTACGGCATCCATATGGTAATAACCTTTTTGACTTTATTTCACAAGAATAGACAAGTTAGGATTAATCCTCAACGAAACGTCCCGAACTGGACGAAAACGCAAGAAAAGTAAAATAGAACAAATGCAATCAACTTGCAGCCATACACTATCCCTCGATAGATGTTTGTTTTTTTTTTTTTTTTTTTTTTTAACTCTCGAGTACTGCCTCTGCAAACTGATTGTCTTCCGACAAGACGACTCGATCGTAAAAACGCGCGAATGTTTGGGACTCTTCTGACCAGCCCGCAGTTTTACGTATCACGTCGATACTGACGCCTTTACGTTTTGCTGACGATGTTGCGGCATGTCTCGTACTATACGCTGAAAACACGTTAACGTCGATGCCACTCTTAAGCATAACGGACTTAATCCATCTACTGAGCGTTTGTGTACCCACCGCTTTGTGGGGTTTCTTAAACGATACGAATAATTTTACGATCGACCCTCTTACTTCTTTGGTCTTTTCTAAATATGTAAGCAGCACCGAAGCAACACAGATTGGTTTGTTCTGGAAAAGAAACGGCAATCTTAAAACCGGTTGTTTTTTCCTGGGACCCGACGTTTTGATCATATCCGGGATTTTAACTTCAAGCGACTTCTCGTCCGTCTGATAAATATTCCTCGTGTCTATCAACGATATCGTCTGTGGACGATGTCCCGTACTCAGTGCCAACAAGGTCACTAATTTCAGTGTGAGCTTTTCCAAGCTTAACTCTTCGTTCGGGTACCAAGTCGATAGATGTCTTAAAACAATCTTTGGGTCCCAAATCGAATCATATTTGGGCGTTGCCGGCCTCAATCTTGCCACACCTCGGAAAAATCGTTGGATTTTCTCGTTTTTCCCTAATTCCGGTCCCTTAATTAACGAAATAGCCGATCTATGACAATTTAACGAGCTATACGATGCTCCTCTTTTAAACTCCTCCGTGAGGAACGACAAAACGTTATTTGTAGACCCGAAAAACGGATCGATCTTTTCTTTTTCACAAAAAATCCACCATTTTTTGAGGCCGACATCGTACTGTCGAAGTGAAGACTCCGAAAGCGACGCTATTAAAATTTCCACCGATTCGGTTGGTACTTCCTTCCGGACGAAGACTTCCCGGATAGCTTGCCTGCTACCAACGTAAGCTGTTGCCACAACGGGTGCATCTCTCTGTGGGAAGAACGAATTAATTTGATATCTGGTTCAAAGATAATCGGTTCGGCCTCGAGAAGAGACAAGAATAACGGGAACCACGGTTGGCTTTCCCAGAGTGGCACCACCACTATACCGTTGGCACCCTCACCCTCGATTTTTCTCAAGACTCTCAAAATAATTGAAAATGGAGGGAACGCATAAAAGAACCATTTTTTCCACTCCAATGTAAAAGCGTCGATAGCAATAGAGTCGGGATCTTTTCGCCACGACACGTAGCGACGACATTTCGCATTCGCTTTTGAGGCGAACAAATCGATCTGTGGCTGGCCGAAAGAACGAGCAATCTTTTCGAACGCGTAGTTCGCAATCTCGAATTCGGTTTCTGGCTGTAATTTCCTAGACTCGTGATCCGCCTCCACGTTCTCGCTCGAGCGGATATACGACGCCGTAATCCAAATTTCTCGTCTCTCGCACCATTGCCAAATTTCTTTTGATAAATAACTAAGATCTTCGTAACAGCTGCTCCTCATGCGATTGACGTACGCGATGGCTGTGGTATTATCCATACGCAGCAAAATGTTAGTACGTCGTCTATCCTTTGCGAAGCATTTTAACCGGAAAAACGCTGCCCTCAATTCTAAAATGTTAATATGTGACTCTAAATCCTCGACGTTCCAATATCCGTGGCTCCGGTGACCTTCGCAAAAGACACCCCATCCCGTACGCGATGCGTCGGAAAAAATTTCGAATTCGTACACCGGCTCATTCATAGGCGCCCTAGCGTGACGAATATTTGCCTTCCACCATTCGAAGTCCTTGTACAGATTCTTTGGGATGCTCATAGTCGAGTCAAAATTATTGTTGTTAGCTTCCAGCATACGCGATCTTGCTTTTTCGAACCCTCTTACGTAAACCATCCCGTATTTTAAGGCAGTAGTCTGCTTTAGGACCCGAAAAAAAGCGTTTTTTCAACAATTTTTTTGAAAGGGAAGGAAATGATTGCGGTAAACGAAATTTTGAGACGATAGTATATTATATTCAAGCTTTAAAAAACAATTTTTATTATTACAAATTATTGAAATTTGCCAAAGTTGTAACGATTTTTCTGGGGCGCCTGGAGTGTGCACTCGTAAATCGGTGCCGGTGATGGAGGTCGTGCGATGCATCTGAAACAGTGGAACCAAATTTTTTTTTAGTTTTTATAAGTTCCTTTTCTATATGAACTAAAAAAATACCGAAGAAATGACGAAATTCCAAATTTTTTCGAAGTTTGAAAAAAAAATTCACTTTTTTGAAAAAAAAAAATTCACTTTAAGTTGCAAAACAAGTAATTTAAATAGTACTTTTGTCCAACTTTTTTAGTTCAAATAGAAGATAATTCAATACTGAAGCTAGATCACTTTGGTTTTTTTCGATCGGACATATATTGTTTTTACTATCGCCGGCACCGTTTTCCAAAACTTGTGAAAATGAAAACTCGAGAAAACGGGCTGTAAAGTTCTGCCCGAGCATTCGCACCTGCTCGACGCTCGGCCACTAAAACTGATCTAGCTTCGAAAATATGTCGAATTGGCCTCTAAAATTTTGAACACATATTCTTGGATAGTTTTGGAATAGATTTAAGACAAAAACGAAAAATCGATTTTTTGAAGCCTGTAAAGCAGACTACTGCCTTAAAGCTGGACACCTCGAGATTAATGTACCCACGAACGATGCAAACTCCCTTATCTTGCAATGGTCAATGTTGCTAAATTTTTCCAACAGGTCAACGGTACGTTGTATCTTGTCTTCCGGTAACTCTATTGACATTTTCCTCGAGTCAAAAATTAACCCTAAATATTTACATCGTTGGGTTGGAACCGCCAGGCTTTTTTCTTCGTTAACTACGAACCCTAAAAATTGTAACAAAGATCTCGTTTCACGAATATTGTCCATACACCTTTCGTACGAATTTCCGATAACTAAAATATCGTCCAGATAAAAAACCGAGAGAAACCCACGTTTTCTTAGAAAACATGCTACTGGTTTCAGTATCTTGGTGAAAATGTACGGCGCTATGTTTAGCCCGAACGGTAAACAAGTAAACTCTAATAGTTCGCCGCCGTAGGAAAAACGCAAAAATCTCCGACTTTTTACTGCGATTGGTACGAGGTAGTACGCATCCTTCAAATCGATTGTAGCCAAAAAATTCCGTGGGCTAATCAATCTCTTCGCTACTTTCCAGTCCTCGAGTTTAAAGTGTTTTGTTGATATTGACTCGTTGAGTTTCTTAAGATTTAAAATTAATCTATGCGACCCATCCGGTTTTGGGATAAGAAAAATGTTCGACAGGAACTGTTCTTTTTCCGGGGAACATCTTACAATCGCTCCTTTAGCAATTAATTTGTCAATCTGTTTTTGGATCAACAGCTGCTCCCGCTCCGACCACGTGGGTGCGATTGGATCCTGTTTTTGACTTGGACGGGTCGTAAACGGAATCTCGACGCCTCGAACCCAATTCCGGATCACGGGGTCACCCGTTATTTCTGACCATGCGTTAGCAAACAGTTGAAGTCTGCCTGCGGGTCTACTTACGTTTATCGACGTAACTAACGACGTCTGGCGTACGGCCGGCTCAATTCCTTGCGTTGATAAGGCTTCTTCGTCTCCGAAGTCCTCAATGATATCTGTCGCTGCCCGCTCGCCGTCGCTGTTCGTCTCTTGTACGCAGACTGACGCGGCGGGCCCTTCGTGTTTTTTGGTCTCCTCTGTCCGTTGCTCTGTTGCAACAGTTTCGTCGGAGGCTTTAGTTCTTTTGACGTTTTTTCCAGACTCTTTGCTGTCTTTATCTTATCCTCCAGATCGACGCCGAATAACCATTCGTCCACTGACGTGTTTGTGAGCGTAGTCTTCAAGGATGAATTCAAATTGGCTAGAATAAGATTTTTCCTAGCAACAGATTCTTCTCGATGGATCGAGGCGAGCAGCCTCCCACCATCGCTTAATAGTTCGAGTAACCCGATCTTTTGAGGGTTATCAATCTTAAGGATGATTGAGATGGCTTTGCCCAGAGCCGCCAAACAAGCCCCAATTCGTTCTTGTTTCTCCATGATTCTCTTATCCCTTTTAATCGTGTTTTCCTGAACGGAAGCATTAATTTCTGCGTTCAATTTTGGAATCGAAATGAACGAACAGTTTTCCGGAACCGGATACTTTTGTAAAAGTATCTTTACTTCTTCCTCCGGAAGTCCTTGTTTAACAATATCTGACCAGCGTAGGGCTACGTCTTTATGAATCGCCGTATCCGTCCTTTTTTCTGATTCTAAACGAGCCCCCAACACGCTTAGTAACTCCTGCTGCAGTTCGACTTCATGTTCCGGGACGATTTTTTCCTTCTCGATTGCGTTTTCCGTCCGCTGCGTTCCGCTGAGGCCATCGGCCGGTATGTTTTTTGCCTGTTCGTTCTCCTCGATAACGCTATTGATGAATGTCTCATTTTTATTTACGTTATCGTCCTGAGGTTGCACTCGGGCGCTCGTCGTCGAGTGCCTCGACCGGGATCGAGATCTTGAGGGACGTCCTGCAGGAGAGGAAAGAATAGACGTCCGTCTTGAAGGGGATCGAGGTGTCGAACGTCTATGAGACTGAGAACGTCTGATAGACGTCGAGTGCCCCGAAGTGTAACTCGGTGTAAAACGAGTCGTTGCATAATCTGGCGACCGTGAACGTCGTCTGGACAGCGAACGTCTCGCCGTGTGGCGATATGGCGAGCGACTTCGTCGAGATGCCGAACTGCTCGACGAGTGTCGCGATGACGCTCTTCTCGCTGTCTGACGAGACCAAGAACGCCTCGACGAGTTTCGCGACGATGATCGTTTATCTGAAAGATCCAACAATCTCAATGCAATTGGGCATTTTCTTTGTCGTGTCCGCTCATACGCGAGGTTTTTTTTTTTTTTTTTTTGACCCCAATGGCCGAAAAAAACGAACTGTACAGGTCAAACCCGGTTTGTCGTAATTCGCACCATAAACCTTCGTCAAACGAGGGCGTGCCTTCTGGTAAAATACCAGAAGCACCGTGCATAACGATAAAATCGTTTGCACGTCCAATTGCTATTGGAATGGTACGCGGCACGCAATCTTTTCCAAAAAGATAACGTGCCTATGCTTCTTTAGTCCCCCGGACCGTCAGAAGCGAGGTTAAAGCCGTTACTCACGACGTTCGTCTCTCTCTCGATCCAAATCCTTCTTCAAACGTCGAATTTTTTGTCGAAGTCGGTGATTCTCCTTGTCTCCTTCCGATCTCTCCCTCCTCTTCTTAGTTTTCTTGCCCATAATTACTTTTTTTTTTTTTTTTAAATATCTTTACGCGATGTCAGTCTGATGACACTTGCACCAAGCGAAAGAATGAATATCGACGCGGTGGCGCTCACGACGGCGGCCGCCCGCGGGACATAGGGAAGTTTCTTTTCTCTAGCTTTAAATTGGTGGAGACACTTGTGCGGAGTAGGGGGTACTACATCTATGATCTCGAGGAAGAGGCGCAAAATACAATTACATTCTCTATGGGAGTACGTAGCCGTTTTTTGATTAAATGTAAAGTTTTTTTTTTACCAACAAATTACTGCTTATTTTTTGGGCAAAAAATCGATTTATTTCTTCCAAAGTGCGCCATTTTTTCAAAATTCGATAAAAAATATCCCTACGTAGTCCCATAGCTAATAATATGTAAATTATATTTTTTTTTTGGTTTTTGTTCCAGGTCTTATACTTTAGGAGAAAACCGTTCTCCCGTGAAGCTATTTGTAAAAAACACGTTTTTCAAGATGGGCTCTGTCGCCGCCATTTTGTATGAAAATTATAATAAAAAAATATAATATACTTTAATATGTGTTAAATAAACCCTCTCAAAAGAAATCCTATTCCTTCTTTCATACTCCCAAAATAAATTGTCAAAGTTAGGCCTTATTTTCTGCAGCTAGAGTGGTGTTATCCCTTAAATTCTTATATTCCTTATCGTCGTCTTTCGTTAACTTATATTCCAGTATGAATTCGCCTCGAATAGCCTTTAAGGACACAATTTTTGAGAGATCCGGATGATTCGGGTGCTTGAGCTTCAGGGAAGACTCATAGAAATGAGATGAGAAAAAAAACTGATATGAGAAATGCCGGATCTGCAATTATGGCGGAGGCGCTGAAGGGTCAAAATGCGGCAACTACAAAAGCAGGGAAAAAAGGCGGCATCTACACGGAGATGATTTTCTGCTGATTAAAACGTTTATTGGATCTTGTGAATTTCCGTAATGGCCTCCACTTCACTCCGTGAGAGTGGATTCGAATCGCGCGGAACATGACAGATATATTTATAATATACGACATTTTTGCACGGGATGCATTTTAGTTCCGGACTTGCATTTGAAGTCAGCCGCGAATTCTAGACTATTTGCGAGAGCACCGTTAACACGTTGCTTGGCAGGGGTGTGCGAATCTCGCATAATCCAATCTCTCAACCCCGGCTTTTCGACCTTCGTACACCACGAGCTAGCCATGGTGATCCAAAACATTTGTTTCGGTGTATAAGGTAGTCCGGGCAATTCTTTTTCCTTTGTGTTTTGGCCAGCCCAATGCAGGTACGATTGATACGCCAGTTTGACGGCGACGCTATCCGCTATGTTCTCTAAAGCATGTCGAGGGCCGTTCAGCTGTGCATAAAGTACAAGGTATTTCCATTAATCGCCTAGAATGAAAGATAGTATAGTCAAACTATTTTTTTTTGTTTCCGGTGGTCATCCTTATGGTTTCGCGGGATTTTGCGATCCCGGCACTTTCACTTTTGCCTCCCGCACTATTCATTGCCTTATTCCAGGTTGCATGCTGGAGACTCTTTAAATGCCGAAGTAGGCCTCAGATAGGGTACAGGCTGCTATTAAATAAGGTAAAACAATGTCCTATACTAGGTACCGCGTGGCGTTTCGTATCGCTGACTTCAAAATCGTTTTCCCACGAATCGCTTTTCTTGACCTCGTGTTAGTTGACATTCACAAACCGAGGTTCCGATCGTTTTCAGATTTTTAAAGGATATTCTATTTATCGATACATATCGCGTGAACCTCGAAAAGTAAAAAAAAATTATTACCCAATGTAGAAAAATAAACTTAATAAAATTAATTAGTTGAAAATTGAGTTACAAATTTGAAGTACTTTCATTTTAACAAGTTTTTTTTGTAAATATTTTTGTTGGTTTGCGCCGAAGGGACATCCATTACGTAATTATAAATATGACGATTTTCTTTCTCGGATACTCAGTTCGACGCTGAGGTCTGTCATCATCAACACGTACGTCAAGAAAAGCCATTTACCTATCAGCCAGTAACTCCGCTATTTTTAAATATTTCCGTAATTGTTTTTTTTTGTTAGGCAGTTAAGGGATTGAATAAATATTGTATAATAAAGAATTTGGCAATATATGCGTCACTTTTTTTTCTCGCCTTCTGTAAATGTACCTACGAAAATCGACGAAATCTTGTATATAAGGTCGTAATCAGTAAATCCGGCGTAATGTTTCCTCACTACCCAGTACGAAACAAATTTTTTAGGTGAAGGTTTATGGTTGGTAATTAGGCTTGCTAGGATGCGATGAACCGACCTTAATAAAGTAGGACTCACCTTAACGCCAAGCTCCTCGACTGTGTAGTTTCCATATTGATTAATTATGCATTGTACGCGGTCATCATATTTTTGTTTAGTTTCTGGTGACCACCATTCGCGTACGTTCCTCTGTTTGTCAATATGTATGCTTAAGGTGTCTAATGAATGCCCCATCTCATGAGCTATAATGAATCCGAGTGTGCCATAGTTAACATATTTCGGTCGATCGATGTGATAGATATTCTTCAGAGTAAAGGAAGCACCGATACCTGTCAAGGAAATATTTTTTTAACTTTTTACTTCAGCAAGAATGTACTCACCAGTGGTTACACGTATCCGATCAGAAACTCACGTAAAAGATTGGCAAACTGCACATATTGTGCCTTGTCGGCCAACATATTTCCGTATTCAACCCAATTGCCCCTGACATTAGGGATTCTCCGGTTGCGAGCGGGAGCGTTCCACGTGACAACGCTTATATTTGTTAAACTTTGGGAAAGTGAACCATCGACCAATTCGACCTTTTCATAGAACTCTTCGAGTTTTTTATCGTCCACGTATTCATCGCGATAAGAAACCTGGGTGATCATATCGCCCATTTTCTGGCGATATTCTTCTTTTGCCTCCGGGTCTAGCAAGTCACCCTAAAAGTGTCACATAAAGTGAGTAAAACGTGGATGAATCGTTGAGTGCCGAGGTCAATCGAATGGACTTTTGTCCTTGATCAAGACAACGGATCACACCTGTGTCACAAGTTGAATCAATTGTTGCTTCGTGTTCGAAACCATCTCAGCCAAATCGCTCACAATGTTTTGGCTCATGTACGTTCGCTGATACAAAGCACTTAAGCTTAAACCTAATTCCGAACGAACTGTCTTGACGCAATGCTTCCACTTGGAAATTTCTTCTACCCTTCCTACTCTATAGTTATCGAAGTCTTTGACCTCTGCGTATAATTGAGGTGCTAATGTTGACAGTTTGGGGAAAATATTCAGCCATATCACCCAATTAGCGAGTACTCTTTCCGAGACGTTGGATAACACTTTTTCAAATTTGGCAAAGTCGCCTTCAACTACGATAACGTCATTATCAGTAAGGTTGTAAGAGGCCGGGATCGACGAAAAAATAAGGGGCCTGAAATTCAACTTCGAGTACTTCTTCAAAAATTCTCCTACTGTCGTCCGGTTCGATCGCTCCGTAGCAATATTTTGTTTCGCCACGGGTGGTGCACACTGTCGAATAGGGAACAAAATTATTTACATGTGTTATATGACCACACCGCAACTATTTGCCAATTCGATGTCGAACAGCGTACTCACTTTTGCAATATCAATTGCGAGTAGCAAAGCTTCTTTGAGTTCGCTCTCTGCCTGCGCCTGGGTAGCACGGAACAGAACAGCTGTTTTTACCATGAGTGAGTAATAAGCTTGAACGATATCGTTGTCAAAGCCCATTCTCAGAATTTCGGAATCAAGCGAATGTTCTTTCGGGGCTAGCTGAAATAAAGAATATTTTGCTAGATTTCTATTCCTCATTTTCGAAATGATCTGCGGAAAGTTTTAAAGAATTCTACATACGTATGGGACGGAGTTTGTTGAGTCCTTTGGATCCGTAACGAATGACATTTCCAAAAATACAGCAAGAAACTGGGATTTATCAGCGAATTCTGGACCATTCCATTTATTGTCGAGAAGTACTGGCCAGCCATTAGCTACCTGTAATTGGGTGTAGACAGCCGCAAGCTGGCTCTCCGAGTACTTATTTCCTTGCACTAAATTTCAAATATTTATTTGTGTTTAATTCGTAGGTATTTTAACTGGGTTCGATGACTGTCCATTAAGTACAGTAGGCAGTGCTCTTATCGTCATGCAAGAAATTACACCCACCTACGTTCATACAATTGTCGTATAGAGTTTTGAGAAGCCCGAAGTGCTTCGGTACTTTTGCCTTATCAATGCCTTCTATTAAACTTTTCAAACGCACAAGCAACTTGTCTTCGGCCAAGCCTATTTCGCTCCTGATATATTCATCGTCGGGAATCTTGGCCAAATTCACATTACCGCAGGCGAACTCGTAAAAGTCGTCACATGGATCTACGCTAAATTTACTGTTCGTCTGAATCCAAGATGCTGAAACATTCGTGATTTTTTTTCTTTTCTTAAATCGGTTTAGCATTTCATACCTGCCCGTTCGTACGGTTATATCGTGAGCAGATTCGATATGTTCGGCAGGTACATCGTTTTTTTACTTACCCGCATGGGTGCATTCTGGGGTGAAGCATATGTCGTCTATGGACTTCGGTTTGGGTTCCAGCAACGATTCTGTACCATTAGTCCATTTCACAACTACGTTACATTCTACTTTAGCACTAATTGTGGCAGCATTTGTAACATAGACGCAACATATCGATACCGCGATGATCGCTTGCCACCACGTCATATTTTTTAATTAAACGGATCGAGTGAGGAGTATGCGAATTCCCATTCGTATTCAAACACCAAATGATGATACCTTTCGTATGCTCAGCACTTTTAAAGCTTAGAACGTCTCGAGTTGTTTCTCCTTATGGAGTAGTCTTTCAACTTGTGTAACACACCACGCTCTGTAATTAAAGATATCGATCATAGAAGTCATTGGCTGAATCTCGAGCTTATCAGCATTTATGTATATTAAATAATATACAACGAGCCTGCGTATTTGAAACGGAGGTTGACAAAGTCGTTGCGACATGCCACAACTGTTTGTCGCATGTTTTTCCTTGTACGAAATTTTGTCCTATACGGAATCCTGTGCCGTGAAATTACTTTTCAGCATACAAATTTTTAGTATCATTAATAATTTCAAATTATGGGATTAGCACTAACGCTCGTCAAGGTCGGCTGCCCCTACGTGAGAATGTTCAGCCACGTAGGCGTGTACATGGCACGGGTGACGTGCAGGGCTCTCTAATTTTTTTTCTTCGCCAATTCGTCTTTTTTTCATCATCCATTCCCCGAATTTTCTCACTATGTTCCTGTTCAGGCAAGACCAACGAACCATCCCCATTAGCCACGTCCAGACTGGTCGAGTACCGAGGCAGCCGTGCACGGCAGTGCCACGCACAATGTGGCAGCCTCAATCTGAACGCCCGGTTGTGGCTCGGGTCTCGTTTCACGGCGCTCATTGGTGCCTCGGCTGCGATTCACTCGTCTACTCTGCACGTGTACGTGTGCGCACACGTGCAGAGTTCTTTAATCTTTGTTAAATTTTGGTGTATTGCAAAAAAAAAGCTACTGCGGCAGCAGTGGCTCGCACGTGTGGTGCCATTTGGGCGCCTTTGAGGATACTAGCGCACCTCGGGTAAATTATGGATCGCACTTGCCGCCTGAGGAAGCCTCATAACAATTTACTGCGAGCCTGAGGCTGCCGCGCCAGAAGTATACGTACCGAGGCTGCCTCGCGAGGCGGCTCGGCCAGTCTGGACTTCCCAATACCATAAATAAATCTTCTTGGGACTTCCTAATACCATTTGGACTTTTTCCGATCCAACGAATTCTGCTTGAGAATATTGAATGAAAAATTCTCAAACGATGAAGAAAGCGCAGTGTCCTCTTGGATTCCAATATCGATTTCCTACATGCGGTGTCCCTATCAAATCCCTATAGGGATGTGGTAGAATTTGGGGACTCTCCTTTATTGCTTGTTCGGAAGCTTTCCTTAAATATCATTTGTGGCATGAATTCACTATTCAGCAGATCAATTCTTATTATCATAAAAGATTTCGCATGACCGAATCAGCACTTACGCGTGTCGAGATCGGCTGCCCGTACGTAAAAATGTACAGCTGTATAGGCGTGTGCGTGGCACGGGTGACGCGCGCGACTCACCAATTTTGTTCCTCCGCGACTTCGTGTTTTTTTTTTTCATCACCCATTTCTCGAATTTTTTCACTACGTTCCTGTTCAAACAACACCGACGCTCCATCCTTATTGGCCGGAAATCCTTGTGAATCATGAACGTAACCTTGCTTACGAAGCTACTTCTTTTTTCCCTTTCAGATTCGCTGTTCGAGTAAAGATCAATTTTTCTTTCGCCATATCTTGACGTGAAAGCAGACAATGAACATTCTTTTTCATCGTACTTTTGTGTTACAATTGTCGATTGTATTTCCCGTACGATACATTGTTTTGTACTAATTCCAGTAGATCTAAATTCGAATGGAATTGAACGTAGATCATACGTACATACTAAGCAATAGCCTGGTTTGTTTGAAGTTAGGGCTCTCAGTCACGGGGTCCCAAATTCAAATACATTCGGTAGTTTGAAGGTAGGTGCCCCATGCCCTTACGCCGGATAAAAGCGATGGATTGTCAGCGGGCAAGTGTGGCGCACTATGGTGTATAAAAATGGCCAGCTGCACTTTCTTCTTATTTATCATCTTAATCTACTAGACTTCGTGTGAATACCCTTGCCTATATATGTCAAATGGATACAGAAGAAGCGAGAGAAAGCGTCAAAAAAGCAGGTGAACTGCGGCAAGTATAATAAACGTGGAAGTACAGAGAGTTTTTGCGCGAGTGTCTGGGACGTCGTGCGAATCGCACACCCGGTATATAATTAGCAATGCTATGCATGCTCACGGCTCGCGGGATATTCAATGGAAACTTCATGGGGCGAAATGTTACTATAATGGTGGCACGTTTTGCATACGTCTGAACAGTAAGCATGGTGCGGATGGGGGCGGAGGAGGAGGAGGAAAAAAACCGCGAAATTTTGTGATGCATCGCCACGCAACGCAACGGCACGCCAGCCTTCTATTTGCATGGTAATGATATGTGAGTATTGTACTACGGTACACGTCCCATTTACGGATGGGACGTGCAGGGAAAATGAGCCGAGAGAATCAACGCGAGGGTGGATAAGAGTGAGATAAAATATCAGTGTTGGGTGGAAATCAACGAGCGAGGGACACAAACTACGGTTGGTTAACGGAAAACGCGTTTCACGAAGCCTTATTAATATTATTGAACGAGAAATCGGCGCCTGCGTTATTTATTCTCATTTGACAATTTGTACGGCCTCTTCTTTCGATCTTTTTCCGTTTCGGTAGAGTTGATACCTTTCAATCAATTATTAGGTGTATGACTTAATTTTTACAGATTTTTCAGCAAATTTATTTAATATAAAAAAAATAGAGAACAAAGAACTTAGTCTTGGAAATATTGTCCATCGTTTTCTATGACCTTGCGCCATCTCTAAGATAACATACGAATGCCGTCGCGAAAGAAACTTGCAGGCTTCGAGGCGATAAAGTCGTCGACGAATTTACGCACATCGTCCAGCGTTTTTAACTGTTTATCCACTAAGGCCTGCTGCATTGACCGGAGCAAATGGTAGTCGGATGGGGCCAAGTCTGGTGAATATGCCGCGTACGGGAGAACTTCCCATCCCAAGTTCAAGAGGGTCTTCTGAGTCGCGCGAGCAATGCGAGGTCGAGCGTTGTCATGCAGCAGTATGACTTGCCTGCTTCCATGCCCAGTAACTAGCCTTTTCTGATCAAGTTCTTCGCTCAGTTTGTTCAATTGTCGGCTGTAGCGTTCCGCAGTCACCGTCTGACCAGTTTCCAGGAGTTCGTAATAAAGCACACTCTTCATATCCTGTCCAGGGCGCGGCTGGTCACTAAGATCGAAATCACCACTTCTAAAACGTTTGTACCAATAATTACACGTTTCATAAGACACAACGTCGGCACCAAGAACACTACAAATTGATTCCCGTGCTTTAGAAGCATTTTTTCCTTGTTGGAACTCGTATAAAATGCAGTGCCGAATGTGCTGTTTATCAGTTGCCATCGTAAACTCTGCTATTCTGAGAGGTTATGTAACTCACGTAGACTTGTCGTTCGGTGTTCTGAAATCTTGCATCCGATCCTTTCAAAACCACAAAAGACCGCGAAAATATTTCTATTTTAAATATAATTTTAAACTCGAAGAAAAAATCTGTAAAAATTAAGTCATACACCTAAAAAATACTGTAAAGTTGACGCAGTTTTCTTTGTAGAAACTTTATTTTGATTTACGTCAGCCGGAATATTTATTGGGCTTAACGGGTATACATAAGCTTTGGGAGTAAAAAAAAAGTCAATTTTCAATATTTTTTCCTGACGAGAGTATTGAGATGACAAGGTCGAGACTTTACACACAATTAATACACAGTCTTTGCCGAGCTTGCGTTTTTTCTTAATTAAAAAATATTAATAAGCAATGAAGTTATGGTTATTTAAACAATATGCCGCCGTTTCTGCGGGGCCAATCGGTCCAGGTCCTTCTGGAAACTAGGCTGATTCGAAATGATAAATAAAAAAAACAAACGTGCTCTTTGTGTAATAATAAAACATCCGTACGACCGGATGGACTTTGAAATTCAAAAAAATTATGAAAATGGCAAGCTCTAGATAAAAAAAAGTGCAGATTTTGACAACGCCATAAAATATCTATAACCATTCGTTATTAAAAAATGGATACACGTATGAAATAGTCATTTGGTCATACGATAGATAATGTTATAATCTATGCTCTGTTCAATTTTGAAGTAAATCGGATGAATAGACTTTGAGATACGGCTTGCACAGTTTCATAAAACATATTTTCGTAAAAAAAAAACGCAAAAGAATAAACGCAAGCAAGTGCGTGGATGAGTGTAACATCGATTCAAGTTTTGATGCACCGATCAGAATTCGTCTCATCACTTAACGCACATGCGTACTTTTTACCCAGGCTTCTTGCGCAAATGAAAAAAATCGTTGAAACTCAAACGATCTGTGTGGTGGCAATTATCAAGTTTCAATTCCCAACTTTATTTCGTTTACGGCAGTTATTCCGATCAAGCCGCGCGTGTTTTTTTCCGATCCTTGCTCTAACAGACTGGATACAAGTAATTCACATTTTGCCGATTTCGGAGTCGTCGAGGAGAGCAAGAATGCAGCCAGGGAGAAAAAAAAACGGCAGCGGTAAAAATTCACGTCGCGTTCGCGGTCGGCAAAATATTTGTTCATTTGGTAACTCGATTAAGGTGAGCGGGCTAGCTGCGCGAGGTTCCACCTTCTCGTTCTTCCTCACCCCTTTGTCACTGCACCGCGGAATCACGCTCACCGTTGTGTATACATGTATTGATTGTACTGTGTAGATGCATTGCAAGCGTCTATATAGACTGCGTTGGATTATTCTTGCGAGTGAACTGTGGATTCAAAACACGTTTCGCTCTGTACGTGCAGCGACGGAATCAACGAAGAGAACACATGCATTATCGTGGCTGGCTCTCATTCCACTTTGTTGGATCCCAAGAAGTACACTTTAACTTTCTCGCTCTCTCTCTCTCTCTCTCTCTCTCTCTCTCTCTCTCTCTCTCTCTTTCTCTCTCTCTCTCTTTCCGTTTCTGTCATACTCAGTTGTATTGTGAACGCTAGTCTGGCTCGAAGAGACATCGTGGCTCGGATGGCGGGGAAACGCTGTGGAGAAGTATGAAAATTGCTGTTCTAATAGCCACCTCGGTGTATATATCGCAATAATTAGTACTTACGTGAGCCCGGCTCCCAGGCCTCCAGCTTCGTGTTTCATCTCTTATATCTACCTAGCGCCGTGAGAGACAGACGTGAGTCACGATTCTAACGAGTCAATCCTCTCAAACGCCTCGGTACGTACACACTCTGAGTTCCGCCGCCGTTATACTCTATCGCGAATTTCTGTTTAATACATCATAGCTCACTTGCTTTATCTCGCGGACGAGTTCCGCTTATTCAACGGCTATCAAGGAGAATGAGATTCGTGACGTTTGAAACAATTATTGTGTCCATGTGGAAAATGCGGTGATGCAGCTTTTACCGAAAATTCACAGGTGTAATCCGTTGTTCCGTCTCGTGAATTTTCGTTAATTATTGCTCCGAAGAAAAACTAAATGAAAATAATGGAAAATGGACAAAATTTGGGTACAAAAAGTCACCGCGACACTCCGATTTACTGAGAGAAAAACCTTAAAAATTACTACCGAAACTGTAAGTATTATCGCCTTTCTGTACTTTCTATGACCTTCAATGACCTTATGTTATAGGTCGTTGAACTCGTTTTAAGCCCCTCTTTCATGATACAGAAAAAAAAAACATGCCGATCCATTTAAAAAAATGGAGTTGACCTTCAAATGCCCGAACTACCTCCATCTGCAAAAAAACTATTATCGCTATCGGATGGCCCCTTTCGTACTGTGCAATTTCATTTCAGCAAATATTTCTGTGAACCTTATAGTTTCGAAGATATCCAAGGTGCTAATAGTTATTGATCCACCCTGTATATACAGCGTGTGTCAAAATGACTTCACATTTTTATTAATTAATAATACGTATTATTTATTTGAAAAGTACGAATATTTTTATTTTCATATAAGGCACGAACATGGAGGTTATGTGTGGTCTGCTGCGCATGGTCTGCTAGCTGCAGTTCTTCTGCAGTTTTGTCAATTGGATCTTGTAAGTATGCATATCCCGTGCGGAAAATTGGCACCTAATACAATTCGGAGCCTTCAATGAATTATTTGTGGATTCCATAGTAGGGTTTTCCGTAAAAGAGCCGGACTGAGCCCCTATTAAAGAATAGTAGAGTGTATAGATTGATTCAAACTATGGTCTAATTACGAAGACCAAGTAAAAGCCTTTAAGAGGCGTAGTTGTAGATTCCCTAGTAGCGATTTCCCCAATACTACAAGACTTTGCTATTATAGAGGCAAATCAGTATAAATTGCTTGAATAAAGAATTTGTGGCATAATAATTATCGAGAACAATTAAATATAATAATTAAACTATGCGTTTAGTAGACGAGCTGTGATGCCGTGAACCAACACGCATGCGGTGCGTTCATTGGAACAACGCGGGATCAAACGTGTCAAAATATGCGACAGAATTCTAAGCCTCTAATTCATTGAAATGACACATTTCTTTTTCACAGTGCACAGACACGCACGTACGCATATGGCTGCAATAATTTGTTATGAGGAACCGTTGAGGCAATTTTGAAGGCCCTGATTATTTTGCCTTCAATGGCCCTAGGTAGCAAAGTGTGACCGGCCATTGATGGCTCATGTGAGGCTTCCAGACTAGGGCCTTAATAAAGTTAGGGGAAAACTAAGATGGGCCCCATCAAAGCCCGAACTCAATTTTCGCACGAGATGCAGATCTTTCGTCAGAATTCGCTGCATCTTAAAATGTTCAATTGCTGGGCACGATAATTTCCCCTACGATGATACTCGCAGTACACAACATTTCTGGGTTAAGACTTTTCAGAAGCCGGTCACTTCTGGACTATACCGTTTCTAAATTTCATCAGCCTACTCCACTGTTGGTTCAGTATCGGTTTCAATCGAACGTTTCTCCGATACGTCAATGAGTTTGCCTTCCATTTCGATTTCCTCGAAACTATCCTATTGCATCAAATGTATAGTGAATTTTATCATGCAGCCGTATAGGTTACAAAACATATGACTAGCTTCGTAACAAAATTTCCATCTATCGACGCAACAATCAAAGTTACGATAAATCCTGCCGCCGAATCGTTCCAAGCTCCCGTGCGTCTCGGTACCGCAGGTACAGAGACTCCGTCAAAGTCGACGTGTTGTACGCTAGGACAGCCTTGGTGGATAACGTGAAAACAGGGTTGGTTGCTGCCGAAGGAGCAAGCAGAGGAAAAAGAGAAGCCAAGTCCGCGAAACTCACGTTGGCGAGTGTGCAGATGCGTCGGAGGCTAAGAAAGAATTCAATGCCACGGACAAGGGTGCGAAAAAACGAATTGCCGAATAGGCCGGAACGAGAATCGATGCGAGTGAACACATTGGGTTAGATCGTCCGGCGAATCGACTACGCCGTAGCATATATGCACCTCATTGCGTTGCCGATCGTGCACTCTCTGCACACATGTGTCGGCACTATACGCGTATAGTAAAAGACACGCCTGTATTCGTAAATATACGTATGCAGAACGGCCAATCGCGTATTTGGGGATTGCAGTCAATCGCGAATATGTGCGAATTTTCATCTGTGTGCATACAGTACGCACGTATATATTTATATAATATATAAACACACGTAGATCGAAGGGGAAGGGTTGTTCTGCAGAACGTGATTCTCTTCGCTATATCGGCTGCACGCGGGTACACAATACAACAATTTTCTCTGCCATTCGTGTAATCCTGTTTCCATACGTATCCCCCTCTTTATCGATCCCTTTTAGTTCGTTTTCCACGTGAATGGGTGTGGATTTCGCTACGTCGACCACGTGCAGAAAGGTAACGTTTCCGCACGCGGTTCGGTAGTAACAAAACCACTTTTTATATATATATATATATATATATATATATATATATATATTAGGTGTGTGAATTAATTTTTACAGATTTTTCTAGCAGGCCGGGAATCCTCTTTCAAGTTGAAATATTTCAACGTCCTTTTAGGATTTTAAAGTATTGACATAGCCCTGTTCAAGACGCTGTATGAATTTATTGGGCGAGCATGATAACGTTAAAATAAAGTAGCAAGAACAATGGCAACCTTGCGTCTGATCCTTTCAAAACCACAAAAGACCGCGAAAATATTTCTATTTTAAATATAATTTAAAGCTCGAAGAAAAAATCTGTAAAAATTAAGTCATACACCTAATAATTATTTAAAAAAGTAAGTTCATGGTGTATTCATCTTCTTGACGACGCTTATCGTCGTTGCAGTCGATTTTAATCGATTGCTCTCGCGAGCGAGATCGCTAGAGACTCGCTCAACAAAAGAGCGGTGAAAATTCACGATTATAAATTGTTAAAGCAAATAAGCTCGACTCGACTTCTCTTCTCCACGAACGTGATCGGCAAAAATTTCACGCTAACGGAATTACTAGAAAGTCGCCTTGTATAAAAACGGTGATATTTTACAGTATTAGTAATTTATTCAAACAAATAAGGTTGAGCTGTATTTATTTTCTTGACGACGGTCAAATCAATTTCGGATGAATTCCATAGTGAAAAGAACGGTGGTATTATACAATTGATGCTTATTGTTTTACGTAAACAATTTCAAATCCCCTTATTTCCGTCATTTTTTTTTTCATAATATGAGTTAAAACTAAGCTTAAAATGTGTGTTTTGTTCACTGTCGAGAGTCTGACGGTCGTAAAATTTTCATAAAATTGGTGCACAATATGAAAATTTACCTTAACCGTCAGGCTCTTGGTGCAAAAATATCGCATGTACACAACAAATTTCATCGCAATTGATTGTATGGTTTGGTAGAAATCAGGGTTCAACATTTCGGAGCTGTAGGAGCGGTGTGATACATGGCCTGGGTGTACTTCCAAAAAGCGGAAAGCGAAGTTCGATCTGAAATTTGGCATACACCTTCGTTTTAATTTTATAAGACTTCCCCGAAAAGTATTTTTTGCGACGTGCCACAGTTTTCGAGGTATCGATTTTTGAACGTAATTTTTTTTCCGCTCTCCCACTATATTTACAGCTGACGGGCTCAGCTCTGGTTATTCCTATAGATGTTATCGCGCTCTCCGCTTTGTGTGGATCGTCGTCAAAGCTGGGCCGGAGAAGTGTTCCACGCACCCTACCATTCCACGCGCACATCCGGGATGACCCGCGCCCACACTAGTGTTTCACACATCATCCCACCATTCCACACGCACATCCGAAGTGCCCTGCACCCATACCAGCGTTTCACGCACTCCACCGTTCTAATAAAACGGAGAGCGCGATAACATATTAGATAAAGTAAAAAGTTCTGAGCGTTTTTTCGCTTTATTTCGACAATGAAATTAACATAGTGAGGATAATCCGATTTAGATCAAATATGCGCCGTTTTGTTCGATAACTTTTGTCCATTTTGAAGGCAATTTCATAATTCCGCGATTGAAGAAGTCTTCATCTCTATTGGTAAAAAACTTGACCAGCTCATTTTCACAAGCCTCTCTTGAGGCCAGTTTTGTACCATCAAGAAAATGTTGCAAATGCTTGAAAAGGTGATAATCGCTTGGGGCCAGGTCCGGACTATGGTATACGGCAGGTGCGATAGAACCTCCCATCCAAGCTCTCGGAGCTTCTGGCGCGTCGTTAAAGATGTGTGCGGCCTGGCGTTGTCTTGATGGAACACAACACCCTTCCTATTGGTCAATTCTGGCCGCTTCTGGTCGATCGCCTGCTTCAATCTGGTCAGTTGTTGACTGTAGAGGTCCGAATTAAGTGTTTGGCCCGATGGGAGCAGCTCATAGTGGATGATTCCCTTCCAATCCCACCAAACACACAGCAAAACCTTCTTGGCCGTTAATCCGGACTTGGCGATCGTTTGGGCCGGCTCACCGCGATTGGACCACGATCTTTTTCGGCTGTTGTTCCCGTATGTGACCCATTTTTCATCGCCGGTCACCATCCGCTTTAAAAAAGGGTTGATTTCGTTACGTTTCGGCAAAGAATCGCAGGCAGAAAAAAATGCTAAATTTGCGAGCTACCAACCTTTGAGAAATCGCACGTCGTTGACAGCGATCCGTGACACATTGCGCTTCTTCGGAGCGTCGCCACTTCTTTGTTTCCTCATTGGGAGTCGGGACTTTGTGCCTCACATCTCGGTGATACTTTGTACTCCACTAGTTAAATATTTGATTATTGATGAAAATAATTATTAATTAAACTACGCATGGAAAAACACAAGTTACTGAGCTAATCATGAATAATAAAACTATCGATTAGGACCGAAAACCCGAGCCGCTACAGAAAGTTACGTTATATTATACGTTTTTCCGACGAGCGAAATATTTTTTTTCCAAGCCTCAAATCAATTTTGAATTTTCAATAATTCTTTGTGAGCTGCTATCGACTTTATTTTAGGCCCGACGAAACCAAATATAAATCGCGGTCTAACACAAAAAAATTGGGAATTTATGAGCTACAAACCTCCGAGAAATCGCATTTAGCTCACAGTGCCCCGTGATACATTGTGCCCCATTGTAAGTTGTTACCTGAAGTAACAACTTACAAAGTTTCCATTTCACGGAAAATATTACAAATTACCAAAAATCCTCTCACGACAAGTCTTACAACATTATAATGAATGTTTATTTCAACTTTCAGAATGGCGTTAAAACCATTTTTCCACCGTTAAAAAAATATACATCTAGTATAGTTTTTGTTCTACCATAGGGTAGGGAGGGGAATGTTGAGCAAGTTTAGAATTATCTTCCTGTAATTCCTTAACAGTCTGCCGTATAAAAATGAAACCTACTTTGATCAATAGGAAATTTATCTGGGAGCAAAAGTCTGTAGATGAAATTCCTCTCATCCTCAATGTTTCACAGATTACTCTTAAATGACCAAGGCCATATTTGCTCAACCTGCCCCGATAGTGGGATAAGTTGAGCATGGGTATGAGGTGAGTTGAGCAAAGTAAGAATTGCATTAAAAAAATCAAACGTATGCAACATGATTTGCTACAATGCAGTATTAAACCAACAGTTGCTTGTTAATTAGTGAGATTTTAAAACATTAACGTAGAAGAAAATCTTTCAATCACGTTTTTTTTTTTTAATTTTGGGTGCAAAAACAATGAAACGTCCCGTGTTAACGTCTCGTGCGTGACAACGGGCGATAGCTTGATGTGTTCCCCTCCCCCATACCTCGCTTTCCACCATTTGATGCACCCGCGTGCGGTACTTAGTTTTCCAGATATTTCGATTGCCCGACTTACCCGACTGCTCAACATGCCCCTTCCTACCCTATACAAGAGTTTCAACAAAATTGGAGGCGGACACCAAAGTGATGTTCCTTGACAGTGAGAACACTTTGTGGATAACTCTTCAAACATTGCACACCGGCCAAAGAGCCATACAAATAAATAAATAAAAAAAAAACAACGACTACAGAAAAGCAGGAAATTCGAATTGTAACGTCCATCGACTGTCTTTCGATATTTACATACGAGCAAAAGAGAACACGTATGCGTAAGAATTATCCGGATACACAGAGGGCGCGACTCATCAAAAAGCCGTATCAATAATTACCCAATGAACAGGGTGAACTTCACATGTTCGGATTACAATCTCCATCATACGTGTACTCGGATGTATTAATGTTGACAGCTCGTCCAACAAAAGACCCTAATCAACCATGTTGAACAGGTAGACTTGTGCGAATTATGCCCGTATTTTTACAATTACGGCAGTCGATACGTGCGAAAGAGCGACCGCGTTTAATCGAAAATCCATTGAATATTCAGTCTACCTACGTGCGCGCCATTGTGCACAGACGAGTCTACAGATATTTCTATGGCAATCTTCCCCGCCCCCTGGGGCACTCGTCGGCGCGCATCTCTGCACGGCACAACAATATACCAGCCATATAGCATTGGCATTGGCATACGGAAAGGGTGTATGTATGGGTTTGCTACGATGCACAGCAACGCATACATACACCCTCGTATAGTATTATCGTTTCCTGAAGCCCTATACTCGCGATTAGCTTCGGTTCATTGCGTCGCAGAGCGCACAAGGTATAGCGCATGGGGTATAGCCATGTACGAGCGATCCAGCCTACCCATCTGCATACACGGTACGGTAATTCGTACACAACGATGCATCAAACTCACACGACAATAGACATCTCTGATTGCAACAGAGTTACAGCGAGAAAAATGATCGGGAAAATTCCAATTTTAGAGAAAAAGATGAATCGACGTTTGAGCGTTGTTATATTCGGGCGACCTTCGTGCTCTGAGAAAATACCGGAAGATGTCGAGGATACGAGGAGGAACGACACTGTAGGCCCTCCCGACCTTCCATTCTGCGAAAACGTATTTATTTCGTCATCGAACGGGTTACCGATCAGGCCACAATGGAGTGTTGATGGAGGAGATATCGAATTTGGTCTCAAAGCAGGTTAGGTGGGGTCGAGCCAACGGACTTGAGATCGAAAGCAGGTTAAGGCGGGCAACCACTTTAGGAGACCGAAAATTAGATGATTTTTTGGATTTTTTTTTATTGTGAAAAAAAAAACGGAAATTTCCGCAACTCTGACAATAATTTATTCATATTTTCATACATCTCTGGTAATTTTTTCAAGTCATTTCATGCATTAATTAAGGTGTAATCCGCCGTGTCCCTTGGTGTGTCCTCATCGTCGTTGTCGATTTGCGGGAATTGTGCAGCTCGCAATTCGCATCTGAAATAGTCCAACAAATTTTTATACATTCTTGAGATGTTTTTTAAGAACATGAACCTACATTTTAAAAAATAACATCGAGAATTGAATGTTGGAACGTGTTTGAAAAAAAACGATCGATTTTTAGAATTTTTTCCCGGCATTTTGCAATAATAAGTATGTTTTAAACAATCTAATCTTTCCAACTTTAGGTTCATGTTTTGATAAATTATATTATGTAAACGTGTTTCAAGTTTGAAGACGATACATCGATTAGTTTTTGAGTTATGATTCCCGCAAATTGAAAAAAATGTCGTTTCGAGAAAACACGTTCAAAGTTTCACAAACGAAAAACTCAAAGTCAAATATGTTCAATCAAATAATAAAGTGTCTTACCGATTAATCAGCGTTTCCAGCACCATACAGCAGTCCTTCCTCTTCTACATGCAACTCATTTGAAGCTTGTGTTTCCTCTTTACGAGCTTTTCGAGCTTCTTTTGTCTCTAATAGACTTTTTCTATTTTGCCGAGCCACGCGCATCTGATCCATTTGCTCGGCATATCCCTAGCTTTGCCTGCCAACTACGATTTGTAGTTCATTCATAACCATGAGTAGCGCTGAATTTTCTTCATTGAATAAAATAGCAGCAAGAAATGCCGCTTCCTTGATTATTTTGTACCCAGTATGGAGACGTTTTGGAGCTAACCGCCAAACGATAGAGTTTGGGTTTGTTTGGGTTATGAAAACCAAAATTTGGGTCATGAAAACCCAAACAAACCTAAACAAACAAACTACTTAACTGAGCGCTCGTGGATACCTGAGCGCGCTTGGGCGTTCTGAAATTTTTAGGGTGTATTCTTACGATATTTTGCTAACGATTTATGAAATTAAAAAAAAAAAGAATTATTTGAAGCATCTAAAGTGGTTGCCTGCCTTAAGGAGGCCTGTATTCTGGCACGTTTCACTGAAACTGGGGGTCGAAAGAAGGTTTCGGAGGACTAACAGAGGCTACACTGGACAAAATGGAGGCTTCTTCATGGCAGTGAACTCGACAAATGTGCATTACAAAAGAAATAGGTCCTGCGAGTGTTCAGAGGAGACTATAAATTTTGACTCGAGTATCGATGGTCGAACGAGCATCTAATCTGCGGTAAATCGGGTGTGGGCGCCCAAAGGACATAATGCGTAGTATCATTTTCGGAATATCGGCCGACTGCTATCTTCCATCGCTTGTACATCAGTTGTTCAAACATTCATGTGTACGTATCGCGGATAGGGGAAAAAAACGGATAGAGCTATAACGTTCTCAAATTCTCTGGATATCATGATCACGCGATAAGACAATTCTTTTCTTGTTTTAACAAGTGTTCTATCTAGGAAAAAAACTACCCTCGCGGAGTTTGTTATCGTACAATGGCTTGGTAAATTGATCAAAGACCTGTTACGTACTGTTGAAAAATAGTAGCGCGAATAATATTCGAGCGAACGCCTTGTTCAGTCGAATTGTCCTTGAAAATTTCATACGTTTCATCGCTTTTGACAAATTTGATACGAATGTACTCTGTATAGTACTCTATTAATGTATTCATTTTATCTTGATATCGCAAATTTGACTGTAGTTACAGCATGAACCATATGTCGAAAAATGTCAAGTCTTTGCGGAAGATTTTCGCGAAATTTCATCCGAAAATACCTCGCACTATATTCGATTTCCGTATTAAAATTTCGCTAAATATGGCAAAAAATTGTTATGTTAGAAATTTTTTAAATGTATATTAGAAGTCTGTCAAATCTGGAGGGATTCGCTGATTATTCCCAAATTCATTAAAACCATACTTCCTGCGGTGCACCATTGGAGCGTGAAAATTTACTCAGGTGTCTCAAAAACTATAGAAGTTTCCGCGCGTACAAAAAAATCCTCGCACACACGTATGCAGAAATACCCAAAATATCTATTATACGTCGTTTGGTAACAGTACTTCACAAAATTTTCTCAAGGGGTCCGCGTAAGCTTGAGGCCCAAAAAAAGCAGGTCGAATTTAAATATTTTTTTCTGATGAGAGTATTGAGATGGGGTCAAAATTTTACACACAGCTAATACCTAGTCTTGCCAAGTATGAGTACGTTTTTAAGTTTAAAAATATTGATAAACAATGAAATTATAATTATTTGAATAAAGTGATGCCGTTGCTGCATGGCTAATCCATGTAGGGGATTTTGGAAATGAGGGTAATCTCAAATACAAAATAGAAAAACTCACTTTTAGTGTAATAATAAAATTTAAAAAATAAAATAATTTCGTATGAACGGATATTTTTTTGAAATTCCGTAAATTACGAAACTGACAAGCAGGAGAAAAAAAAGACTGGTTTTCGACTTAAAAAGATAACTTTAATAATTAGTTATTAATAAAAGGATTAACATATCGAAGAACCATATAATCGTACCGTAGAAAATGTTATAAAACCTGTTCAAATTTGATTTGAGCAATTTGGCCGAATAGATTTCGAGATATCTCTTACACGGTTTACATAAAACATCATTTCGAGAAAAACGTTTGCCGTAGTGCAGTGGGCGATCTGACTTTTCACAAAAATCTCCATGACACGGTAATTTTTTTGAAATTCTCACTAAATCTTTGTTGCCAATTAAAATTAAGACTCTAGGCTAAAAAACTATGGAATAATCGTATGAAGGCTCAAGCTTCCACAAGCTCCTTAAATCCAAAAACGCCTAAGTACCACCACAGCCCAGGCTTTTAAGATGACCATCCATAACCAGTTTGTCCAAAGTCCGTTGATATCGTGTTGGTGTTTGTGTTGGATGAATCTTCTCTCATAGGTATCTATTTGGGCTGTTGAGGTGTGCCCTTTCCCTCGCCATAAGGGTTAACGGGTCGAGCAGATAGTCGTACGCTGGTTGAGCGTGGAATGGGCGGGGGAGGAGATGGAGGGTAAATTCGAGGGTGCATCACTGACGTCGCAAGCGGCGGCGGTGGTGGTGGTGGTGGCGGTGGTGGTGGTGGTGGTGCAGCAGTAGCAGCCGTTGCAACGGTCGGTGGAAGCTCCGCGTGGTGATGGTGGTTCGGTGGTGGTTATCCAGATAGCAGATAGCCAGGCCGGTGGTCTCGTTTGCGGTTTGACCACCCTTGTGGTGCCTGTGCCCTAACTATCCCCCAACCGCCATACCGCATCATCCGCAGCCGCACAGCAGCAGCGTGTGGCTGTGCTGTACAGAGGCAAGCGCATATCCATATAGTGCGAGCATCGTCGCATAGGAGGGGCGGTTGTTCGCAACCCCCGACGAAAATGTCGCACCCTCTTCCCTTTCCCCGACCTGGTGGAGAGATACAGCTAGGCGGATATCCCACCTACCTGTATCCTTCACCTAGCCAACTCATCCATGGAAGTCGTTATATCTTGGCAAACTGTAACTACATAGCTACACCCAGTGGCGTAGCCGGGGGGGGGGGGTCACGGCCCTCCAGAAAAAAATCGATCCTAAATAATTGAAGTCATATAATCGATTACTTTAATTAAATTTCCGCCCAAGCAAGCATGAAAAAATAATTAAAACTTGACCTATTTCCTTCGTCGTAATTTCGTCATTTGTATAATAAATTTCATTACGTAAATCAAATAGATATTCAAATTTCGCAATTAAGTCGACTGTGGGCATAAGATATACATTACATTTATCGATCGATACACAACCAAAAAAATACTGAAAGATGAATATTTATTACCAAGTAGGAGATAATATTATTGTAAATCTGAAACGCTGATTTAAGGAGGTTGGAGCGGTCCAGTTGAGTCAAATGACGGTTTATGAGTTTTTTTTTCAATAAACCTCAAACAATATGCATACGAGGTATAGATTTATTCTATAGATGCTGAGTTTTCATAAAATATATAATTAAAGGGAAAATTATGAATTTTTATACTTCTATTAAAGGGTTACGTGAGTTTCGAAGCCAAAGAAAGCATATTTTCTTTATTTTTTTTTAAATATAATATATAAATTATTTTATTCAAAATGTTAAGCACGAAAAAGAGCATCATTTTGACAATATTTAAAAAAAATTTCAGCCAAAAATTTGGGAAATTTAGCCAGTGGGACCTGGTTTCCGGAGACCCCTAAAAAAAAGTGTCCTCGTGGTGGTCAGGATAACTCATGATAGCTTTATTTGAAATTAAAAGACCAAATTTTTTCTGTTAGTAGATAAGTATACCTCGTGATTGAACGAAGGATTTAAAAAAAAATTGAAATTTGAATTTTTTGCAGAGTTGTATGCAAAATAGTGCAATTTTTCGTACAATTTACACTACGTATAGCCTTGTAAAATTATTTGTGATCGAAAAAAAAACCTTCGTTCAATCACTAGTCAATGTTATTTTGAAGAAGTGTCCAAAATTTTAATAAGATCGGTGCATTAGTTTTTGAGAAATCGTGCCCACCGACTTCAAAAATAGTGTTTTGAGAAAAATGCGTATACTTGCGTCGCTCCCGGCCGGTCCCAACGTGGGGAATTCCCAAAGGCTCTCTCTCCTAGACTTTTACTCCAATTGACTTAAAACTTTGGGAGAATATTCTAGGCATATTGTACTATTAGATAATAAAATTAAAAAAAAAGAATTTCTTGAAATTTTCAAACCCACGCAATCCCTTAAGGGGAAAGAGAAAAAATGTTGTTTCAGTACCAACTTGAAAAACTATAACATTATTGATTATTATGAAAGAGTCGTAATCTTTTATTAGATTAAAAGGATTAGAAACATTCAAAGTAAGAGTTAAAAGATTATTAATCTTTTATCAAACCTTGATGGTTCAATATGGAATATAAATGATTTTTGATGGGCAAGATTGGTTTTTTTTCTTCTAAATGTTTACAAAGGTTTAATTTACGTTGATCCGTTCTTAGAGGTGGTTTATCTTGATGCTAAATAGTTAGAAAAATGACGTCACCCGTAGAGCGAACGTCTTACCCATCTAACCGTACGTAAAATTACAAACATTAAACTATTTTTTTTTAGCTCTGGTGTTTTGTGGTGATTTTTTTTAATTCGTAAAGACTCAGTAAAAGTCTGGGCAATAAAAAAAAAATATATATATATGTTTTAATCTTGGATTGTGGGTAACGGTCCAACCTCCTTAAGAATTTACCTCTAGCTCATGCAGTTGATGCATTTTTTAAATTGAATATGAAGAGTGGAGAGGTTTTCATCAGTAATTACAAAAAGATCTTGATAATGGATACGTCAGTCTTAGAAGCTGAAGCGATGGTCATGAAAAACATACTTCAATTTCAAAATGATGAAATAAATGGTAAAAATTTAAGCAAGCATATTGAAAAGGAGTACCGTCCTAAATTATATAAACTTTTTCAAGCAAGAATAATCGGTTAGAAGCACAACGCTTCAGGAACGATTCTCTCATGTGTCACTACTAAACATGGATAATTTAATATTGTTAAAAAAGAATACCCGCTGAAAAATTGTTGGGCCGATATATAGAAAAACAGAAAAGTAAGATTTATTTAACTGAGTACCTACTGAAACTAAATATTAAAGACTGGTAACTCGATTAAAAAATTACGAAAAATTAGTTGATTATTTTTTTTAATATTTTGATATTAATGTTGACATGGACGTGTGATTAAAGCAAGTTTCATATTTCATGCGTGTTACGTGATTATCGACTACTATGTAAATTTTATATAAGGGGTTACACCTAGTTGGAATTTTTGCCAAAATCGATTTTTCGTTTTCGACGGATTCTTATAATATAACATTTCAAAAATATTCTCTGAAAATTTCAAGTCGGTCCGTTGAAAATTGGGGGCGTTATGAGCGTTTACAGATAGGTATTTTATCTACGTATATACCTGACGTAAAACTTTAAACGCGTTTTTCTCGGAATGACTTTTTCAGAATCGGTGACCAAAATATCTCAAAAACAACTGAACCGATCTGCTTAAAATTTCACAGACATTGTTTGTATATCAAAAGGCAGTCCTTAATCGAAGGATTTTTTTTTCAATGCATAATTTTTTTTATATCAAGGAAAATAGAGTATTTTTTTTCACCGAAATTTCGACGATCACGTTCGATCGGCGACCATTTTTTCAAAAATCATTATTTTATTGAATCCTTCGATTAAAGACTAGATAATACGGTACAAAAACTAAATTCATTTGGTTTTTTGATTTCAGATGATTTTTTCCCGAGCAGGAGTGGTCACCGCGAAGGACCTTTTTGCACAGCCGTCTGTGCAATTTACTGTATCTCCGTTGTTTATAAATATTTCCCAATAAAAAAATCGTCAAAGCTACTTCAAATGATACCCTTTACTATGAAAAAAAAAAAGTTAAAAACCTGCACCCATTGACAAAAAAAAAAAATTCACGAAAACACCTCTTTTTTTCGACCTCGAACTAGGTATAACCCGTTAAACAAAAAGATGATTGTAAACAAAACCAGTTCTTGTCAAGCCGGCCCCTCCTGCCCCTCCTTCCCCACCGAGGAAAAAAATGTTGACTACGCCAATGGTTACTCCTCATTCGGTTCTATAACTATGTAATTGTAGCTACAGGGGGTAGCGGGAGGTGAGGTACACCCTCCGTATGGAGAAACGATTGAGAATAGTCTGCCCTCCCGTCGGTATTCGCCTGCTAAACGTCACTGCGTCGCTAAAGCCGAATTTTCCACTTTTGTCACGGTACTCTCGTGACGCTCTGGTATACGCGACGAAGTGTAAGTGAGGGTGGATTGAGTGGTTGTCTGTGTGTATATATTGAGGAACGATCGCATACCGTGGGTCGTATGCGGTCGGCGTCGAATCGCAGGCGGGTTCACCGCGCCCACGCCACAACTATAGAGCACTAGGTACGATGCGCTATTCCACTATCCTCCTGTCTCCTCGTGCCGTCACTCTATGTGCTTGCTTCACTGTATAAAACTCTCCCTATCTTCGTTTGTACACAATGGACTTCCACATTCGTACCTGGGGATACACGAGGATTTAGCGTGATACGCGAAAGCACAAAGGTTGTGCGATTGAACTGAAAATAAAGCGAATCTGGAGTAGAATTTGTTTTCATCTCTTTACAGCAGCTGGAATGGACCTAGAGAGACTTTGAGATCTCTCTCTCTCTCTCTCTCTCTCTCTCTCTCTCTCTCTCTCTCTCTCTCTCTCTCTCTCTCTCTCTCTTTCTCTCTTGCTTCTATTTACGCTCAATGTACAGGCTCAAGCAGATAGTCTTTCGAGTTACGTGGGCACGATGAGATTGACGCGTGGGTCGAGAATAATGTTTGCAATGTATAAGATAGCACAAATTGGGATCGTCATTTGATCGTTCTTGTTAAACCAGTCACGTTAATGCACAAGCTGTGGTCCACTTTGGTAACGTTTATTTCACTCGTGTTTACCATACGCATCGGGGCATACTTTTGCATCTATTACACCTACCGCGTTTCAACGAACAAGGCTCATTAAGGCATTAAGAGAAGTTGAGAGTCAAAAGAATGCAGAGGGGAGCAGAGAAAGTCTATGACGGTGGTCCGTTGACTAACGAACCGAAATGATACCAATTTCCGTTGGGTGTAACGTAACACGAGGCCGCGCACGCTTGGGCTCGTACGATTCTCACCGTATACAGATACATACGGACACAGTCGTGAATAACACGGCTCGAGTGAACAGCAGGTTTCTCGCCCCCAACCCCCACCCTCCTCCCGCCGTTGCGTCTACGGGGCATTACCGCTAATTGATGAATTCTCCTTTTTTTTTATCGTTCTTAATATCGAAGACACCACCACCATCTAAAGTGTCTTTTGCCATTCTCGTGCAGCTCTCTCTCTCTCTCTCTCTCTCTCTCTCTCTCTCTCTCTCTCTCTCTCCCTCTCCCTCTCTCTCACCCACTGCGCTCTTTCTTGCGTGTTCGAATTCACCGCCCACCTATAACCATTCGTCGATCACAACAGCAAGACCGTATAAGCATTCAAAGAGCCGCACGAGGAAAAAAGGAAGAAAGTGATTTGAAGGGGGCACAAAAAAAAAAGGCGAAATTATACGACGATACTACCGTGTGTACTCCGGAGGGCCATCTCGTCTGAGCCCATGCGCGTCATGTCCGCTGCTTGTACACCGAGCGGACTCTCCGCCTTCTCACCGCTGCCACGCTGGTAGGTACACAAATGGATACGTACGTAATACGTGGTGGGCTCGCTTTCGTTGCAGGCCACGAGAAGACGAGATGTTCGTCGAAGATTTAGGTCCGGATGAAGATGGAGAAGAGCGATGAAGGAGTGAAGAGAGAGGACAGTGAAGGGTTAGAACGAGGACGGAGTGAAGAAGAAGAGCACGAGGCGAGTACACACTCGACACTGGCACAAAGCAGCGCGTCATCGAGGTGAAAGATGCTGAGCCGTAGTAGAAGAAGAATAAGAATAAGAAGAAGAAGAAGAAGGGAGTGAGATGAAGTGGACGATGGCGGGCAAAGAAGCGACGCGAGGATGAGGACCAGCGAGGGGAAGAGAACATTGTGGAGGAACGAGGACGGAAGAAACGAAGTATAGCGAGGGCCAGCGAAGCGTCCGTCCCCTTATATTATACCGAGCGAGAGTTGGAGTGCGAGAAGGAGGTGAGGCGGTGAAACGATAGCTGAAACGGCTGGAACGAGATAGATGGAGAGGCGCAACTGCGTGCGGTGAAGAGAGAACACCAGCCGGGGGAGAAGAAGGCGAGATCGTGAATGTCTGAGGGCGAAAGTCGGCAAGAGGACGAGAAGGAGAAGAGTGCCGACGAGATAGCCCCGCCGTCGTGGAGCGTAGGGGCTACATACACATACGGTAGTCGGAGATCGGCGAGGCAGACAAGGGGCCCGAGAGCAAGCAAAATGGAGGGCAGGCAAGCGTGGAATATAAAAGGAAAGGAGAGAATTCATATCTCGTCGTTGGGATCTTGCTGCTTTGGCCGCTGAGAGACTGTTTTCGAGGGGCTGCTGCGGGTCCCGGGCTGTGCGAGAATTGTGTATAATGTGAGGAGTCGCGGAAGGATGAAAATCCTCATTGGCGTAGCCAGCGGGGGCTGAAGGTGGGCATGCTCCCACTCCGGAATAAGAACGATAAGAAAAAATTGAAGTCTAATAATCGATTGATTTTATTTAAGAGGGGGGGGGGGGGGGGGGGAGGGCTTTAGACGCTCGAAAATGAGTCATTTTTCATGATTTTTTTTAAGGCGATAAAATAATCGCATCATTTAACATTTTTTACATTATCTTATTATAACTTTCAAGTGTTAACATTTTTTTTTTCAACAAAACAAAATGGAATCGTTATAAGGTATTCCTTCAAGCGTCTTTTGCGTGATATCGAAAAGTGCTCTATTTGGCTGATTTTTTCTATTGATCCGAAACAGAAATCGAAAATATTTTTCGATTATTGACATGTGTAGGGGAAGGATATACCAATAAAAATACGAAAAAGTATAAAATTAAAAATTAAGCAGGCTTTTTAATCAAATTTTCATATTTTTGACCATTTTCTCGACAATTTTAACCCCAAAAAAGTAATTTATTTACGCGATAACCTTAAAACTTTAGGTATATCCTTCCGATAATGTTATAGTGAGAAACCTTCCAAAATTTCAGCCAGATCGATCAATAACTTTTTGGGCTATAATATGAGCAGTTTTTGCAAATGTAGTTTCGAGATAATGGCGTTGAAAGTTTCCCAAATTCACAGCATGCAGCCCTGGCGCGCTCTCGACTATGTGTTATAACTTCGTAAATATTTCACATTTCGATTTTTCGATTTTCCAGTATACTGTCTATATATTATACTTTCGAAATGTGTGAAAAAAAATCGATTTTTTGAACATTGTAAAGGGGTTTTCCCTCTTAAGCTTCACCCAGCCAAGCCTAAAGAAATAATTTAATGAAACTTGAGTTGTTTTCTTCGTCGTAATTTCGTAATCTGTATAAAAAGTAACTATTTCATGACGTAGAAAAAATAGATATTCAAAGTTCGTAATTAAATTAATTTGCTGGACGATACACAACCAGAAGAATACTGGAAGTTTAACATTTACTGCCAAGTGATAGATAATATCATTGTAAATATAAAACGCTGATTTGAGAATCTACCGTTAGCTCATGCAGTTGATTAATTTTTTTATTTGAATATGAAGAACGGAGAGGATTTCGTCAATAATTATAAAAAAATTTTAATAATTATACGTCATCCTCAGAAGCTGAAGTGATGGTCATGAAAAATATACTTCAATTTGTAAATGATGAAATAAATGTTGAAAATTTAAGAGAGTATATTGAACAGGAGTACCGTCCTAAATTAACCCTTCGTGGTTACACTTCCAAATTCAATCGCGGTGGTCACACTTGGATCGATTCTACTCAGTCAGTTGTCAAAAAAAGTATTGTGACCAAACTATCCGACCGAAGTGGTTCAAAAAATTACGGAATATGCTTTGAACGTTCTAGATGATGTACGAAAAATTTATTCATAAGAAATAAAATTGCGACATGTTAAAAAAAATTCATAAAGAGGTGAAAACGCAAAAAAAAATACACTTATTCACTCAAAAAATCATAATTCCGTGAATTTTCAACATTTTTACCTAAAATTTGGACGTGATACTCTTTAGACATGCTACTTTTTGTAAAAAATAGTAGCATAGTGTGCGTTCCAAAAAAATGTATTTATTCCGACATGTGAAGAGGGTAAATTTTATGGTATGAGGATACTTTAAACTCCAGATTAGATGGTGAATACAGTCCCATTCGAAACTGGGAATTATTATATATTTACGCCAAAAATTGATCGACGGGTCGATTCTACCCAGGGTGATCACAAAGGTTTAATAAGTAAAATTGGAATTTACTCTCCATTGATAGAAGAATAAAATACGGTGAAATCCATTTCCAAAAGTATTTATTTTATATAAAAAAGAATAATCTCGAAGTTCATGCATTTTTTATGTCTCTCGACGGTAACTTTCCCTTAATCGAATAACTGCTAAAGTACCTAAAGTGAAGTTGGAAAGCTGGTAACTGGATTAAAGAATAATGAGAAATTAGTTAATTATTTTTTAAGATATTGCAAGAGTTTGATATTAATGTTGACAAGAAATTAAAGCACTTTTCATATGCGTGTTACGTGATTATTGACTATTATGTAAATTTTATTAAAAAAAAAAGATAATTGTGAACAAAACCAGTTCTTCTCAGGTCGGCCCCTGCCGCCCGCTCCGCCCCAGAAAAAGAAAATCTTGGCTACGCCAATGGAAGCCCTGTACCGGAGACGCAGCAGCATTCTGAAGTGAGACAAAGATACAACGAGTAAGAAAATCGAGACGAAGCGATGGCAAAGTCTGTCGGAGCAACCGGGAGAAGCGTTGCTAAAGGTTGAAGTGAGAAGACGAGCGAATTCGAGCAACGAAGCGAGAGAGATAGACGGAGACGGGAACTCCGTCTACCTCGTCTACCTACGCAACACAGCCTCTACAGAGAGCAACGGGCGGAACCCATGTGGTGGGCTCACAGCGGCGACCAGCCGAAGCAACCTACAACGGAGCAAGTGAGCAAGAGAGGCTTCTTTGAGCACGCGTCGAAGAGAGATGAGCGGAGGGTTAAATCCGTGGGAGTCGGTGAGACGGGGGTGACGGCGGGGGTGTGTAGCAAAGCGCGTCATGGAGTACTCTTCGAGTCCGCGCGGACTCGTGTACACCAGACTGTAAGATCGTGCGGTCAATTCAGCAGCCAATGAAAGCTACGTTGTAACCTATCGGAGCGCTGTACGAACCCCTTTCGGATCTGTGTCTCTACATATTCGACTACTATACGCGTTGCACCGCATCAACGATGTGTGCACGGTTTTGCCAGTACGTATATATATATATATATATATATATATATATATATATATTCGAATGGCCGAACGAGACCGCTACGGCTTCTACGCCGTCTCTCCCTTGTGAACATTACATCTTATATACGCTCGGATCCTCACTGCGGGAGCTCTACAAGGCTCACGTGCTCTTGGTTTCATCGTTCCTCCCTATCTTCCTGTTTTCCTCCCTTTCCCGGTCCTCAAGAGAGGCCTCTCTTCTGATGGGACGTCTGTCGACCCTACGGAGAAGGAGAAGGAGATGACTGCTGCTGCTGCTGAAGTGTCCATTGCTGTTGCTTGGGTCAGAGAGAGAGAGAGAGAGAGAGAGAGAGAGAGACCAGAGGAGCAGCCTCTTTTGTCTCCGCAGAGCTAGGATACGCGTAATGCGGGTCAAGGATGCAAGAGCTGTACTGGCTGTGTGTATATACTTCACGCATACACGTACGATTATCAAAGATATACATATGAAGTGGAGGATATCCTTGATGGGTACGCCGCTTCGCGTGGTTATACACTCCAAAATGGATTGTTAGACACAGGTAAGAGGGTGCCAGTCTCGAGAATGGGAGGTGATTGAAGAAACCCGTGCAGAAATTGTCGTAGACATCTAATTGGATTCCCATACTTGTCCCTACTTACTGATAGGGATCCAATGGGTCCTTGCTTTGGATATATTGAAACGTCACGCTCATACATTGGGCTCTAATCGGGATTCGCCATTGGAGTCCAATGTACGAATCCAATTTGAATTCTAAAGGATTTTTTTTTGGCTGTGTACAATTTACGATTAGAGCAGAGAGTTGCTATTTCTGCGTTGGTTTTAATTATACTGTCGTCGGCACGCATTTTCTTATATTCCCTCGATTGCGGCCAGCTGTCTTAAGGCCCCACACCACGGTTCGTGCGCGATACGAGGGTGTATTTTTCGTAATTATTTTCAAGCAAACGATGAATGGATTTTTTTTTATTTATACTCATAGTCAATATATACATATAGAAGACTGTATACAAATTTTTGTACATGAATCTAAAGTATAGTTTGCGGTGTACGCCGCTTCCAAGAGGACACTCCGACGAAATTGCTGCTCGGCGGTTGACAGCGATTAAGCCATACGGTTCATTTGAAAAATAAAATAAAAATATATTTAGAAACGAGACATATAGGTTTACAGCACCACGTAGGGGAATTTCGATATCTAAAAAAAATGGTGGACCAGCGAATTTTATTTCCGATTTTCATGGAAAATTTTCATCGTTCATAAAAAAAAAAAAAAAGAAGGGGGCCCTTTATAAAAAAAATCCCTACTTGGTGCCATAGAGACTGGATTTTCGAACAGTTTAAGACTTGGCGCGTGCAAATCGGATGAATAGTTTTTTTTAATATGTTGTCAACCAGGTTGAAAAACGTAGTTTCGAGAAAAACGCGTTCAAAGTTTTGCTGAGGGATAATTCAATATACAAACTAAATTTTTTATTTGTCTCTTTTTTTTGTTTCTCACCGTTAGTCAGCTATTCCTGGACCATACAACGGCTCCTCAGCATCCAGAGACTCATCATTTTTTTCATGTTTTGCGCGCAGACGGTTTCACGGTTTCACATACAATGCTGTATCTCCGCCAATTTTACAAATTTCTTTAAAAATTTTGGTGAGGGCATTCTTAACAAATACATCTTTCAGAAAATGAAAAAAAAATGACAAAAAAAAATTTTTTACCGTGGTGTGGGGCCTTAATCGATGGGCCGATAAATCTTTGAGCCGATTTCCATCTCAAAATCAATAAGGTATGCTAAGCCGCTACGTTTGAAAAATCTGTACAATTCATTTGAGGTTGCTGATAACGACTCCGCAGTCGTAATTTTGATATCGTGGATCACTAAAACCGCATCACTTTCAACACTTTTAAAAATGGACTTCCAAGAACGAACCTGAAAACTACGTATCTCATTTGAAAATCACAACGCTGGACACTACTTACGAGGCGGCTGAGTCATGTGCATGCTAAAGTATATTCATCTCTTCGGCTATAATATTCGTCTCTACGGCTATACTGTTCGCGTCTCATTGGGTTCGATCATCGTTGAATCGGTATTGGAAACGAAGCTGAAAACGTGACTCGACTGACTCGACCAATGTAAATAGTTCGTAGTTGCCTTGTGCGGGTTCCGGCTAGATTGGTCCTATCGGGGGTTGGATTGTCACGTATTATTTCCCAATTACCGATGGCAACGAAACGGAAGTGTCAGCACTTGGCGACTGCACGCGATCTCGAGAGTCCTTTCAGCCCCCTCGTAAACTTACTATCAAAGAGATTCTCGATTTTCATCCCAAGATTGGCTCATTTCTCTTTCGTCTGCAACGTATTCTCCATCCCAACGTGACTTCATCTCCGTAGATCGGACTTGAATAGAGGAGCGAATACGTTCAATATTCGCAGTTGAGAGACGTGTCTGATATAACCACCCGAGAGAGAAATGGAAATGGGGAAGATTTCGAAGGCATTTTACTTCGTCAGTTGACACGGCTAGTCCACCTCCTGCTGCACTGACAGAAAAATTCTTTTCATATTAACTAGATGCGTCTATATAATTTTTTTTAATTTAAATTAATTAGATTTTTCGTGGAATCGATTTTTTTCTATTGCATTTCATTATTAAAATTATTTATTTTATATATATATTTATTTATTCAAATCAAGATCTATTTAATACCGTTTAACCCTTCGTGGTCACACTTCCAAATTCAATCGCGGTGGTCACACTTGTGTCGATTCTACCCAGTTAGTGTTTAAAAAAGTATTGTGACCAAACTATCCGTCCGAAGTGGTTCAAAAAATTATGTAACATACTTTGAACTTTCTAGATTATGTACGAAAAATTTATTTATAAGAAATAAAATGGCAACGTGTTATAAAAAAAATTATAAAGAGGCGAAAACGCAAAAAAGACACTTTTTCGCTCAAAAAATCATAGTTCCGTAAATTTTCAACATTTTTACCTAAAATTTGGACGTGATACTCCTTAGATATGCTCCTTTTGGAAAGAAGAGAGTAAATTTTATGGTATGTGGAAACTTCAAACTCCAGGTAAGATGGTAAATACAATCCCATTCGAAGTTGGGAACTATTATATATTTACGCCAAAAATTGATCGATTCGACCCAAGGTGACCACGAAGGATCAAGAACCAAAGATTTTACTTATTCCTAATAAATCTGTAATTCAGTTTCATCTGATAGTATAAGACAAAAGAGACAGACGGAAAAATGATACACGATTCAGTCTCTCAAAAATCTCATGGCTTTGTTTTTATTAGAAGATTGTTGTAATATTCTGCAGTTGAAGATAGAATTAGTCTTTCTATACATAGATAGTCGCGCCGGTTAATAAGAGGCATGACGATACCTTTCTTTTTTCCCAAATAACAGCCTTGTTAGTGAAAAAAAGAAAAATAATTTAACTTTTTTTCACCGCACTTTTATGTCATGAACCTTTATTGTTTTCTCGTATTCACACGATATATTGTGATTTATCTTCATTTATTTAATTTGAATCTAATCTTTATTTATTTAATTTGAATATATTTATTATTTAAAAAGAATAACTTAAAGAAGTTAAAAAAAAAAAAATTTGAACCAAATAGGGTCGTAATAGGCTGTGAGACAAAAAAACCTATTTGATTTAAATAGATCTCTACAAATAAAATATTTTTTTGGCAGTGTGATCTTCGATGTGTATTTAGACGTCTCCTCGTACTCTTTCTCTCTCTCTCTCTCACTCTCGCCCTCTCTCGCTCTCTATGTCCCGTTGACGTCGCTGATCCTCGTCCGGGTGGTAACATCGTGTCGAAGATTTGTCGTGAGTCGATTACCTTGTCGTGCGAGAGATCTTCCGGCACGAGAGAGAGCAAGAGAGAGAGAGGGGGAGAGAGAGAGGAGGAGAGAGAGAGAGGGGGAGAGAAAGGGGGAGAGAGAGAGGGGGAGAGAGAGAGGGGAGAGAGAGAGGGACAGAGAGAGAGAGGGGAAGAGAGAGGGGGGAGAGAGAGGGGGGAGAGAGAGAGAGAGAGAGAGAGAGAGAGAGAGAGAGAGAGAGAGAGAGAGAGAGAGAGAGAGAGAGAGAGAGAGCTAATCAGACGATCATCAGGATTCGCACAGGGAGAAACAAAAGCGAGAGAAGCACACTCGGCCACGAGTGACGGATGCTATTCGAGGCTTTTTGGCAAGCTGTATTCCCGGCCTGCAGCCGTTGAAGCTGGCCCGATTCTTCCCCGTCGTTCAAGTCGTATACATCGCTGCGAAAAAGAGATGAAAAAAAAAATAAATAAAGGAAAACAAACCGAGAGAAAGAGGAGCAAGATAGAAGCTCGACTTCAGATACTTTGGCACGATTGCGCTCACCATTTCGCTCGCTCCGCCCGACAAATTATTAATCTCTCCGAGTCTCAGAAGAGCCTCTGTCTCTGTCGCGTCTCTTAATTCGAACGAAGAGAGATATCGCGCGACAACGTTGACAAAAGGAACGTGCGCACGGCGCAGTCAAGAGAATATTTCGCTCGTTGCTTATTCCTTTATTGCTGCACTGCTCTCCCTCTCTCTCTCTCTCTCTCGCGCTCTCTCTCTCTCTCTCTGTCACTCAGGAATCTACATGTGCAGCCTTAGTAACGTGCATTGGCGTAGCCAGTATTTTTCCACGCAGGGGAGGTGGGGGGGGGGGGGGGGGGGGGGGTGCTAGGATTGGGCCAGACAACAACTGTTTTTGATCGCGATCAACTTTTTCTTTAAGGCCCCACACCACGGTTCGTGCGCGGTACGAGGGTGTATTTTTCGTAATTATTTTCAAGCAAACGATGAATGGAATTTTTTTGATTAATACTCATAGTCAATATATACATATAGAAGACTGTATACAAATTTTTGTACTCGAATCTAAAGTATAGTTTGCGGTGTACGCCGCTTCCAAGAAGACACTCCGACGAAATTGCTGCTCGGCGGTTGACAGCGATTAAGCCATACGGTTCATCTGAAAAATAAAATAAAAATATATTTAGAAATGAGACATATAGGTTTACAGCATCACGTAGAGGAATTTCGATATCCAAAAAAAAAAATGGCGGACCAGCGAATTTTATTTCCGATTTTCATGGAAAATTTTCATTGTTCGTAAAAAAAAAATAGAGGGGGCCCTTTATAAAAAAATCCCTACGTGGTGCCATAGAGACTGGATTTTCGAACAGTTTAAGACTTGGCGCATGCAAATCGGATGAATAGTTTTTTTAATATGTTGTCAGCCAGGTTGAAAAACGGAGTTTCGAGAAAAACGCGTTCAAAGTTTTGCTGAAGGATAATTCAACATACAAACTAAATGTTTTATTTGTCTCTTTTTATTTGTTTCTCACCGTTAGTCAGCTATTCCTGGACCATACAACAGCTCCTCAGCATCCAGAGGCTCATCATTTTTTGCATGTTTTGCACATCTGCCGCTCGGCACGGTCGTGCGCTTCGAACGGTTTCACATAAAATGCTGTATCTCCGCCAATTTTACAAATTTCTTTAAAAAATTTGGTGAAAGCATTCTTAACAAATGTATCTTTTAGAAAATGAAAAAAAAAATACAAAAAAAATTTTTTTACCGTGGTGTGGGGCCTTAAACAAAATGTCACATAATTGTCGGTAATCACGTAACACCCATAAAATATGAAACTTGCTTCAATCACACATTCATGTTGGCATTAATATCAAAATCTTGCAATACCTTAAAAAATAATCAACTAATTTTTCATCATTCTTTAATCCAGTTACCCGTCTTTGTTTTCTATTTTTTTTTCTGCAAATCGACCTAACCCTTTTTCAGCTGGAAATTGCTTTTCAACAATGTCATTCTCCATGTTCAACAGTGACACATGAGAGAATCGTTCTTGAAGCATTGTGCTTCTAAGCCACATTTTTATCCAGCTCATGTCAGAAAAACTTTTCTCATACCCGGCGGAGCTCACTCAGAGTAGCATCGCTGCTTGAAACCGTTTATATAAGTTTGGGCAGTACTCCTTTGTAATATGCTTTCTTAAATTTCATCATTTTTAAGTTGATGTTTTTCATGACCTTCGTTTCACCTTCTAAAGCTGACGTATTAATTATTAAGATTTTTCTATAATTATTAATGAAATCCTTTCTGTTCATCATATCTAATTTTAAAAAATGCATCAATTGTATGAGCTAACGGTAGATTCCTAAATCGACGTTTAAGATTTACAATGATATTATCTACAACTTGGTAGTAAATGTTGATCTTTCAGTAGTTTTCTTATTGTGTATCGGCTGGCAAATAAAATGTCTTGCTTTTGTCCATAGTTTACTTAATTGCGAAATTTGAATATCTATTTAATTTACGTAATGAATTAGCTACTTTTTATACGAAATTACGACTAAGGCAATAGTTCAAGTTTTATTAAATTATTGCTTTATGCTGCTCGGGTGAAGCTTAAAAAAAATCAATTAATTAAGGGATCATCACAGGGTCGAAAAATAGCTGATATTCGCGATTTTTTTTTCGATGGTTAAAATACGCTAATCAGTCTGATTTTTTTTAGGTCAAATTAAAGCAAAAATGAAGAAAAGAAAATAAATTTTCAAACGTTTATTTTTATTTTTTTACATTTTTTTAACGGTTGAAAATGTTTTCGAAAAAAAGGAGTGCTCACGATGAACACGGCTGTGGCCGTAAATATTATCTGAAACAAAATTTGTAAAAAGATTATTAATCAGTATGAAAGCCGCTATCTTGCTGGGGAGGTTTAAAAAAATAAAAATTGACAAAATGGCGGCGATTTGAAAAAAAGTATCGAATTTTGCCTATTTATTCGACAGTTTCGCGTAAAAAAAAATGAATATAAAAAAAGCTTCTATAGCAAGATAAAGAATGGCGTGAAGAATGTCGTGTCAAAATTTGAGACGGATAGATTGAAAACTCTTCCTTCGAGAGTGTACACCGTTTTGAAAAAACACGTTTAAAGTTTCGAATGTGGAATTTTCATATGAATTCTCTGCTTACGATCAGTCAGCATGTTTCTACCGTCTACATTATTGGTTAATACAAAAAAAAAAACGATTTTTTGAAAATTTTACACTGCGATGAACGGTTAACCCTTCGTGGTCACATTTCCAATCGCGGTGGTCACACTTTGGTCGATTTTATCCAGTCAGTTTTCAAAAAAGTATTGTGACCAAACTATCAATCCGAAGTGGTTCAAAAAATTACGTAACATGCTTTGAACTTTCTAGATGATGTACGAAAAATGTATTTATAAGAAATACGTGTTTCAGGCGATATACAGGCAACGTGTTAAAAAAAAATCCATAAAGAGGTGAAAACGCAAAAGAGACCATTTTTCGCTCAAAAAATCATAGTTCCGGGAATTTTCAACATTTTTACCTAAAATTTGGACGTGATACTCCTTAGATATGCTACTTTTGAAAAAAAAAAGTAGCATAGTGCGGGTTCCAAAAAAGGTCTTTATTCCGACATGTGAAGAGGGTAAATTGTATAGTATGATGCTATTTCAAACTCCAGGTAAGATGGTGAATACAGTCCCATTCGAAGCCGGGAACTATTATATATTAACGCCAAAAATTGATCGATTCGACCCAAGGTGACCACGAAGGATCAAGAACCAAAGATTTTATTCATTCCTAATAAATCTGTAATTCGGTTTCATCTGGTAGTATAAAACAAAAGAGACAGACGGAAAAATGATACACGATTCAGTCTCTCAAAAATCTCATGGCTTTGTTTTCATTGAAAGATTGTTGTAATATTCTGCAGTTGAAAAGAGGATTAGTCTTTCTATACATAAATAGTCGCGCCGGTTGATAAAAAGCACGACGGTACCTTTCTTTTTTTCCCAAATAACAGCCTTGTTAGTGAAAAAAAAAGAAAAATAATTTAACTTTTTTTCACCGCACTTTTATGTCACGAACTTTTATTGTTTTCTCGTATTCATACGATATATTGTGTTTTATCTTCATTTATTTAATTTGAATCTAATCTTCATTTATTCAATTTGAATATGTTTATTATTTTAAAAGAATGGCTTGAAGAAATGAAGAAAAAAAATTTGAACCAAATAGGGTCGTAATAGGCTGTGAGACAAAAAAAAACCTATTTAATTCAAATAGATCTATTTAAATTAAATATTTTTTTTGGCAGTGTGATCTTCGATGTGCATTTGGACGTCTCGTACTCTTTCTCTCTCTCTCACTCCCTTTCTCGCTTTCTGCCTCTCTCTCTCTCTTTCTCTCTCTCTCTCACTCTCGCTCTCTCTCTCTCTCTCTTACACCAAAAATTGATCGACGGGTCGTTTCTATCCAGGGTGACCACGAAAGGTTAATTGACTTTAATTATTTTACATCAATTTTTTTCTGTCGGGTGGGGGGCAGCCCCTCTACGCCAATGGTTACGTGTGTCTATGTGTGCTGTGTATACACAAAGTGGACATCTTTTCCGTTAGCAGTGTCGTCGCATTGCCGAGCTACAGGGATCACGAGAGACAGAGATAGAGCCGTTAGCTTGACATCGCTGGTCTGGAGTGAAGTATACTTCACTCCCAATCAGCCAAAGCGGCTCGTTCTAATCTCCTAATCACCGGAACAGCTCGAGATGTACTACGAAACATCTATTGCACAGTTGGCCTGCTTTGATGGCCCCCCTCTCTGCGCTTCTCGTCCGTGTCTTCGCCCTAAATAATGTACACCACGGACTATCCGTTGTATCATCAGCGCCGCGTGGCAACGACTAAGCGGACGCGAGGAGGCGTCGGATACATACATGTCGAATGTACAATATCGAGGATGGATAAACTCGCCCACATTCGTCTTCCCGGCCTAATCGCTTAAACGTTACGCCGCAACGATAAAGCTTCAATTTATTGAACGACCTCGCGCAGGATTATATGCGTATTCACCGTACTTATGACGAATACGCGACGCTCACACGCGTATACGAATGTTGCGGCAAACGAAATCGTAGACAGCCGGAATAGCTTCAATCGACTTTGAACTTCCGCAGGAAACAAAAGTACCGGTAAATTTAATGGACGGCAATTTTGACCGAAGCAAAACGACAAAACAATGAAAATTGCACGTGCCTACTCATCTTTCACTTCACTCACTGTGCTGCGTAACGAGCTAATCGGTTTTGCAAAATTAACCTTGTGTGGAGAAAGGAAGCGGAATAAATTGATGAAGCAACGTCCAAGATTCTGATTTTGACGATGCACTTTTTTCTCAACCGTATTTTCATTACACTGCCAAAAAAACTATTTGATCTAAATAGTCCTTGTTCCTTGTCTCATAGCCTACTACGACCCTATTTGTTTTAAATATATTGTTTTATTTGTTCAAGCTATTCTTTTTAAATATTAAATATATTCAAATTAAATAAATAACGATAAAATACGATATATCGCATAAATACGAGAAAGGAATATAAGTTTACGACATAAGAGTACGGTGGAATGAAGTTAAATAATTTTTCTTTTTTTCACTAACAAGGCTGTTATTAGGAAAAAAAAAGATATCGTCGTGCCTTTTATTAAAGGGTTACGTGAGTTCGAAAATTTAAAAAAATCCGTTTTTTAATTTTATTATCTAATAGTACAATATGTCTAGAATATTCTCTCAAATTTTTAAGTCAATCGGAGTAAAAGTCTAGGAGAGAGAGAGCCTTTGCGAATTTCCCCCGTTGGGAAAGACCGGCCGGAAGCGACGCAAGTATACGCATTTTTCTCAAAACACTATTTTTGAAATCGGTGGACACGACTTCTCAAAAACTGATGCACCGATCTTATTGAAATTTTGCACACTTCGTCAAAATAGCATTGACTAGTCATTGAACGAAGGTTTTTCGATTACAAATAATGTTACAAGGCTATACGTAATGTAAATTGTATCAAAAATTGAACTATTTTGCATACAACTCTGGCAAAAATTAAAATTTCAATTTTTTTTCAATCCTTCGTTCAATCACGAGCTATACTTATTTACTAACAAAAAAAAATTGGTTTTTTAATTTCAGATAAAGCTATCATGAGTTATCCTGATCAGCACGAGGACAGTTTTTTTTTAGGGGTCTCCGGAAACCAGGTTCCACCGGCTGAATTTCCCAAATTTTCGGATGAAATTTTTAAAAAATATTGTTGAAATGTTGCTCTTTTATGTGCTTAACATTTTGAATAAAATAATTTATATATTATATTTTTTAAAAATAGAGAAAATATGCTTTTTTTGGCTTCGAAACCTACGTAACCCCTTAAACAGGCGCGACTATTTATTGTATAGAAAGACTATTCCTTTTCCTCAACTGCAGAATGTTACAACAGTCTTCTAACGAAAACAAAGCCATGAGATTTTTAAAGACTGAATCGTGTACCATTTTTCCGACTGTCTCTTTTGTCTTGTACGACCAGATGAAACCAAATCATAGATTTTATTAGGAATAACTTAAATATTTAGTTATTGGAGGATGTCAAATAGATCTCTATTTGAATAAATAAATATATTTAAAATAAATAATTTTAATGATGGAATGCAATAGACAAAATTAGATATCACGAAAAATCTAGTTAATTCGAATAAAAATAATCAAGCAGATGCATCTAGTTGATATCAAAAGAATTTTTCTGTCAGTGTATGCAATTTTAATGGTTCCTTATCATTGCTGTGGGAAATTAAGCGACCATTCCAGTGTAAGCTTTTTTGAAAATCGTTTGTTTTGTTGCATTATAAAAAATGGACTTTCATAAACATACTGTTAAATTTTGGTCGCGAAATTCGAAATATTTCGGTTCCTCCTTTCTTACAAAAAGGCTTTTGACCAGCTGCGACCTGACGTTCGTGAACGACGTTTTTTTTTTCGAAACATTCGGCACAGATCAGGCGTGTAACCTTGTTAATAATTAACATTTTTTCAATCTGTAAAAACGTATGTTTTCTTCATTTCTTATTTAATAAACCACAAAAACCCGAAATGCCCTATGTCTGATGGGTTTCGAGAGAAAAAAAATCCGAAAGATCACTGCGTATTTCTATTTTCACACTAAACGATAGCCTTAAATCGTTGAATTGTAATGTTGCGAGTACAAAAATTCATCCAGATATGGCCAATTTTGAGAAAGTTATAGCATGAGAGGATGTTTTTTTTTATTCAAGCTGCCGTCATTTCAAATAAACACTGATGTATCCGGTACCACACACTTGTTTGGTAAGTTTTTCAGAGACTCATAATTAATCTGCAAGTAATTTGCAGTAAGCAGGATATTTGAAATCTTTATAAAGCTACAGCGTGAAAAGACTTTTGCGCTGCGAATTCAGTCTCTCACAATCTAAAACATATCACCGATTTTTGAAAAAAAAATCAATAAAAATATACCCTGTAAAATTCACTATCTAAATCTGTACAAAAATGAACACCGGTATTTAAAATTTTCGAATAATTATAGGATGAAAATCATTCTTCGAAAGATTAACCTCCCCTCTAAATTTAAACCCTTTTACGGATTTTGGCAAAATTTAATCCCAAAATACCGTGTACGATACGCGATTTCCGCACAATAGTTCAACCACATATCTAAGCAAATTACGAAAATAACATCGCCAAGCAGTATTGCTTCGAAAAATGAAAATTTCCTCAAAGTCTCCAACGTTCGGGCGATATCCACTAAATTTATTTCGAACGAAATATCGCGCTAAAATACACTAAGCTATCTCGAACCACTGAACGGCGAAAAAAAATGAATGAATGTGTTTTGGGAAATGTATAAGGAAAAAATATATTAATTTTCGCTCTATTCCTAATAATATTTACAGTCTTATTCTTATACATTGGAATCCGATGAATTTCGACACCGATGTATACCTAGTGACGAAAAAAAAAATCCAGACCCACGAACTATTCAAAATTAGTCATCGACAAAATAAATAAAACTACCGATCTAGCCTCGTAAAAAAAAAAAAAAATACGTGTGGGAGAATTGAAATTGAATCGAGAGATCTGTACGTGTTGCCTCAAAAGCAGCCGAATATCAATAACATTCCGCCACATTTGTGTATACAAAACGACATCCGTACACCATGTACATAGAAACGACCACGTTTCGCATAACATTTTTTTCATTCACGTCACTCCCACCACCGTGTAAATCACGAGCGTGTAAACCTTGCTCCACAGTGAATAATTCACCGTCAATATAGAACATACGACACCTAATAATATGTATCTTCCCGAGGCTTCGCGCGTCCACGCGCACGCACGCACGCACGCACGCACGCACGCACGCACACACACACACACACACACACACACACACACACACACACACACACACACACATACACAGACCGACGTAAAACTGGTAAAGTGTTTGCGTTAACTCGAGACAAACCGGGAGCTTGGGTTAAACGCGACAAGCAATTTTAATATCGGGCGCTAATGCTCCCGATACGATAATCTCAGTGCCCGAGGTCCGTACTTAACGTCGACTTAACGCTAATCCTGGCGGGAATGCTGATCATGCGACGCAGTCCCGTTCGAAGCAACACATATGTGTTTTCCCATATACTCACTCGTCTACCACCAACACCCCCCCACGCCCCCCTGGAACATCCTCCGCGGTCCTCGTTTTACTCCCTCAAACCACGGAAGCACGCGGTTGCTTGCATGCGTGCTGCACATTATGCGGTTTATACGTGCCAACAATACAACGAAACTGAGCAAGTGCGGAAAAGAGGGAGAGAGAAAGAGAGAGAGAGAGAGAGAGAGAGAGAGAGAGAGAGAGAGAGAGAGAGAGAGAGAGAGAGAGAGAGAGAAGGAAAAGGAAATAGCACGATAGAGTTGCTATAGCAGATAATCACGTTTAGATATCGGTACACATCATATCTGAGGGATCTGCACGCACATGTAGCATAATACTAGGTTACGTGTATTACCCAAGATGCACGAGTATATTAGCGATGCATTAATTGATGCTTTTTTCCCTTTGGGCCCATAGCAAATACACTACCAGAAAAATTCTTTTGATATTAACTACATGTATCTATTTAATTTTTTTTTTAATTTGAATTAACTAGATTTTTCGTGGAATCAAATTTTTCCTATTGCATTCCATTATTAAAATGATTTATTTTAAATATATTAGGTGTATGACTTAATTTTTACAGATTTTTCAGTAAATTTATTTAATATAAAAAAATAGAGAACAACGAACTTAATCTTGGAGATATTGTCCATCGTTTTCTATGACCCTGCGTCATCTCTCAGGTAACATACGAATGCCGTCGTGAAAGAAACTTGCAGGCTTCGAGGCGATAAAGTCATCGACGAATTTACGCACATCGTCCAGCTTTTTGAACTGTTTATCGACTAAGGCGTGTTGCATTGACCGGAGCAAATGGTAGTCGGATGGGGCCAAGTCTGGTGAATATGCCGCGTGCGGGAGAACTTCCCATCCCAAGTTCAAGAGGGTCTTCAGAGTCGCGCGAGCAACGTGAGGTCGAGCGTTGTCATGCAGCAGTACGACTTGCCTGCTTCCTTGCCCAGTAAATAGCCTTTTCTGATCGAGTTCTTCGCTCAGTTTGTTCAATTGTCGGCTGTAGCGTTCCGCAGTCACCGTCTTACCAGTTTCCAGGAGTTCGTAATAAAGAACACCTTTCATGTCCCACCAGATACACAGGAGATCACTAAGATCGAAATCACCACTTCTAAAACGTTTGTACCAATAATTACACATTTCATAAGACACAACGTCGGCACCAAGAATACTACAAATTGATTCCCGTGTTTTAGAAGCATTTTTTCCTTGTTGGAATTCGTATAAAATGCAGTGCCGAATGTGCTGTTTAGCAGTTGCCATCGTAAACTCTGCTATTCTGAGAGGTTATTGTAACTTACGTAGACTTGTCGTTCGGTGTTCTGAAACCTTGCGTCCGATCCTTTCAAAACCATAAAAGATCGCGAAAATATTTCTGTTTTAAATATAATTTTTAGCTCGAAGAAAAAATTTGTAAAAATTAAGTCATGCACCTAATATTTATTTATTCAAATCAGAATCTATTTAATATCGTCTGATAACTAAATTTTTATTTATTCATAATAAATCTGTGCTTTGGTTTCATCTGATACTATAAGACAAAAGACGATAGACGGAAAAATGGTACACGAATAAGGCTCTCAAAAATCTCATGGCTTTGTTTTCATTAGAAGACTGTTGTAACATTCTGCAGTTGAGGAAAAGATATCTTTCTTTTTTTGCCAAATAACAGCCTTGTTAGTGAAAAAAAAATCATAATTTAACTTTTCTTTTCACCGCACTTTTATGTCATGAACCTTTATTCCTTTCTCGAATTCATGCGATACATCGCGTTTTATCGTCAATTATTTAATTCGAATCCAATCTTTATTGATTTAATTCAAATATATTTATTATTTCAAAAGACTAGCTTGAACGAATAAAAAAATGAAACGAATAGGGTCGTAGTAGGCCGCAAGACGAAGAAAAAACCTATTCGATTTAAATAGATTCCCTTTAAATTAAATATATATATATATTTTTTTTTTTTGGCATTGTAGGGATGTTCAATCTTCTGCCGGCTGCAACCGACCAGCTGAAGGCAATTACAGTATCCGAGTTCCAGCATTGCTGTGAGGATTGGAAGAAGCGTATCCAGTTCTGCGTGGCTTCCCAAGGAAGTTATTTTAAGGGAAACAATATTGAATTGTAATCCTATTAGAATTAAAAAACTGAAAAAAAATCGGTCTCATTACTTAATTTACACACCTCGTATATACATATTTACATGCACACGCACTGCTCACCGCATACCGACGACACTTACCTCAGTGAATACAGCTAGTGATCTCAACTGCAGGCTGCATTGCACTTTGCGCCGCATGTGCCCACAGTTCGTATACGCTTGCGTATGTTCCCATAAACTTTGCTATACACAGTAATACCCTTGTGTATTTGGGAAATACATAGAGCGATATAGCATGAGACAAGACAGAGAGGATCATAAACGTGTGTATATATATATAGCTGGCGAGCAAAGGGAGTCGGACCTTTCGAAAAGGGACTGTGCTGGAGTAAGAGTGGGTTATATGCTGACGCGGGAGCAAGTACATACAGTTACACATGGACCGTGTGCGGCTATTACGCGGAGGAATAAGTGGTTGCCGTGTGGCTTGCCTGGGCGCCCTTGCCTCAACGGTGTGTGTCCCTATCGAGCCAGGACGCGAACGTTGACTGTCGAGTGCAGAATTGCAGTTAAGGGTGGTGTGTGGGTGTGTGGATATATTTATGTGTATAGACTATCACTGCTTTAGCGCGAAGAGCAACCGACGACCTGCTGGCCGATGAGTTGGCCATTTCGAGGTTAGTGGCGAGCTTTGCCGCCGCGCCGTTCAGTCCTACGGCGTAGTCTGTCCTACGCCATCAACCACCCGCGACATTATACCACCACCAATGATACGCCCTTAGCCTTCTCGATGTGTTTACATCGAATATTCGAATGGAATTCAAACTTCCAAATGTCGTTAGACAATTTGTAGCTTCGCAAATGAAGATTCGATATCTATTGCGAAGAGATAGTCGTTTTAAAATTTTTTCCGAAGTCGAGATGAGGTGTCGAAATTCCGTGGACATTTTGAGAATTCAGCGCTCGCAAAAGATATTTGTGGAGTGTGCAGTATCAATAACGCTAGTTTACATGTGGAAAAAAAAACGTTTATGTCGATTATCATTGATCAACTTTTGCCCGTGGGATCGTCCGCGTGGACTTTAGGATTTGATCTGGAGCGGAGATAAACAAAGAGAGAAAAAATACGAAATAAAGAAAGAAGGTAGAGTGTCGTATTTCTCAGGCACGGTGGTAGACTGATTGGCTGAGGTAAGGGTTGGTTATTAATGAAATAGTAGTATAAATCTTGTACTATCTAATGTCTACACGAAAATAAAGATAATTGAATTTCTTAAGTGGCATTTCAAAGAGGACAAGTTTACCTTTATTTTGCTCTTTTATAAAATTCTCTACGAAGGATTCTCTACTTTTTTTCACCCCGTTACGCACTTTTGAACGTGGCTATTCTTCGGCTATTTTTTGGCCGTCGAAAATTAACTGCAAAGTTTATGAAGAAAAATTTCCTTGGTATTTTCCATGGTAAACTTGAAAAGGATATCAAAACCTACATTTTTGTTTTTTAGAAAGTCTCGTACGATTTTTTTTCTCCCCAGTATTGCATTTTTAGCTAAAAAATACATGTTTTAGAAAAAAAAAGCGCCATCGAAGAACTATAGGGTTTCAGAGGAAATGTCAAGAGGGTAAAAAGTAGCATGAGTTTACACTGAAGTGAGTAGAATTTTTTCAGATATTATTTCGGACATTTTTTTTTTACCATTTTTGGATGGAACTTTGATGAGTGGAAAAGCTTCACTTGGGAATTATGGAGTCTAGGACAATATATTAAGACAGGAAATTTGTATATATTTTCATTTTGAATGAACTACAATTTTTCTAGATGTTTTTTTAATTTTTATAAATTCATGTGAGAATATTAAAATGAAAAATTTAAAAAATTCAAAAAAAAATTGTAGTTAATTCAAATTAATAATCCAAACACATATTATTTCTTAATGTATTGTTCTAGACCCCATAATTCCCAAGTAGAGCGTCGCCACTCATCAAAATTCTCATCAATTTTTCTCGTAAAAATCTCCAAAAAAATACTAGCCACTCCAGTGTAAACCCATGCAACTTTGTACTCTCTTGACATTTCCTCTGAAGCCCTATAGTTATTCGATGACGCCTTTTTTCTAAAAAATTGTCTCTTTTAGCTAAAAATGCAATACTGAGGCGAAAAAAATCGTACAAAACTTTCTAAAAACAAAAATGTAGGTTTTGATAATCTTTATAAGTTTACCATGGAAAATACTGAGGAAACAATTTTCCACAAATTTTGCAGTTAAGTTTAGACGGCCAAAAAATAGTTGAAAAATTGCCATGTTCAAAAGTGCGTACCGGGACGAAAAAAAAAATTGTAGAGAATTTTCTAAAAAAGCAAAATAAAGGTAAACTTGTCCTCTTTAAAACGCCACTTGGGATATTCAATTATCTTTATTTTGCTTGGTCCGTTGATGCATACTCATTTTGACAATGCCCGTGCGGAAATTTGTTGAGTGCCCAGATCCTACCACATCAGCAAACAGGGACAAGTATGGGAATTCCAGTTCGATCCCTTCAACAATTTCCGCACAGTTGTTATCGAAAATTATAACAATTCACGATTCGGGGTGGATGAAGATTTTGGAGAATTCCGGGCTGTTACTTCTTCTTGAGCTTACCTCAATTAATTATTGACAAATTGAAAAAGATAGAAAGAAAGTGTACAGAATGGTGCTGAAATAAAAAATAGTTTGAGAATATTCGAGAGTTCTCTGTTAAATTGTAAACGCATTTTTTTTTTCCAAAAAGATGACAGGTACAATAAATGCATTATAGTATTTTACAAATCCTGTATAAATTTCGGCATGTGTGGCTTTTAACATGACATTTGACATGACTTTGACGTACGAATAAATCTCGAGAAACTTACTTATTTTTAATGCTATAACGAATATCCCTGAGGAGAAAAGAAAAAAATGATCTCGCAGCCGCTTGTCGTAAACAAGGGAACGCGAGAAAATTTTTTAAATTCCCGACCTTCCAAGTTCGCTTAAACGGACTTCGTTCTTCTCGTTTCAAGACCTGCATGTAAGACCACGCCATTTACGATGTTGCACAGCTTACTTTTTTTTCATAATTTTCTTCACCAACTCATGAACCAGCTTGAATGCAGAAACGAGCTGGTATACTCTCTATAGATATAACGATACTTTTTTTTCCATTGCGCTTTTGGACTTTCGCCAGCTCTTTGTGTGCGTTCTACTGAATTTTCTTGTTTTTGCCCATCGGAGATTCACATATTAGCGGTATTTCCGGCATTGCTCGTTCTTCAGAGCCTGCAACGCGGAGCTCCACGCTGTCAGCCAACTTTGGTGTTGCACCCGACGCATTGTAGACGTGCGATGGAAGTTAATAACGCCACTTCTGCTTGCTCTGTCGTCTCGCTCAGTCTGATTTAGCTTTTATCTCTCTCTCTCTCTCTCTCTCTCTCTCTCTCTCTCTCTCTCTCTCTCTCTCTCTCTCTCTCTCTCCTCCTCCTTCTCCTCTCTCTCTCAATCCTCTCCTCTCGCTGCCTCTTTGTCTTTCTTTCCCTCTCATGACTGTTCAGGGCCTCGGGCGTCCTCGTTTCTCTCGTTCATTCCGCGAAGCTTCATAATCCTGTACTTTTTTCATTGACTGAGCTTCCTCGGGAGCCCCCGAGGCTGCAGGGCAGACTGGGGCACGACGTGCCACGGATATTTGCAGGATTATGGTGCATAAGCAAATAGCGACTATTTTCGCTTTGGACGTTCGGCCAAATTGAATTTTGTTATTTTTCCAACAATAAAGTTGCAACCATTCAAACAAAGTGTCACCGTCATCTGCCACGGTCACCCGGGTTCAAAATGACACCAAGCGCAACTTTAAGGCCATCATACCGTGTGAAGGCTCTTTTTTTTTCGCTTTTTTTGGGAACTTCTTTTGGCGAACTAAATAAACATACAACTGCGAACTTTTCACCACATATTTATTCATATTTTAAGCACACTTTACAATTTTTTCGGCCCGAAATCCTCGCTCAATGCTGAAATACACGGCAACGTAGCCACTCATCTTCTGAAGAAAAAAAATCAAACGGCATTTTAATCTGTGAAGTATAAACTAGTTTTTCGACTAGGATTATTTAAAAATATTGAAACGTAAATTTCTGGCATCTTGTTGAACATTTTTTCGTGATTTTTTGTGTTTTATCACTTCTTTAACATGAAAAAAAAAAACGGCTCGATGAATCAGAATTATCCTAGTTTGCAAAGTGTTTACATGAGTACTGAATAAGTCATTCAAATTTCAAAGGAATTCGTTCGTTAGATTTCGAGATATCGTCGTCACCAGTTTGAAAAATACAGTTTTGAGAAAAACGCGTTTAAAGGTTCAAATACGATTGTCACCAATAAAATTTTGACTCACCGTCAATCTGCTATGCCTGGTCCATCAAGTGAATCTACAGTTTCCTCAAAAAAATCCTACAGAGCCGATTGTTGCTTCCTGGCATCAGTTCTCGCTCTTTTAGCGATGTCGCTCGAGCGTTGTTCGGGGCGGCAGATACGCGCTTCATTACGGCGATGGGCGTAAGCTTGAGTTACGTGGCTAATTTGACATCCCATTGTAACTAAAACCTTCAAAATGCCATCAAATCCTTAATTGAAGATAATCACGACAAGAAAAGGTGCTATTTGAACACTTTTTTCATGATCATCGTTTTTTATTTCACTCCGAAATGACTCTTCAGACGTAAGAATAAATACCGTTTTTGAAGCGCCCACTATGAAGCTATTTTTTTCCTTAAACTATCATATCTCAAGAGCATCACCCTAAAATTTTATGAAAGAAAATTGAAAATTGCCAGAATTAAGATTTTTTTTTAGTAAAAATAGGCTTTTTTATGCATTGACCCCTTGCTGATTTTTTTTCCGCTATTTTAAAATTCGATTGAAATATAATACCGAGAATGCCACATTCTAGAATGTTCAAACTAATATCCTGAATTTTTATGAGTCATTCGGAAAGATACGGTCAACGCGGCAATCGTTTAAACATGGCTAGGGTTATTGAGGCATTTCATTGATTAAATGAAAAATTAAAAAATATACTTTTAGTATAATAATACAACTTCCGTATGTTCGGATACTTTTTCTTAATTTCGGAAAATTACGAAAATGACAAGTTGTAGAAAAAAAAATTTGATTCTCGACCAAAAAACAAATTTAATCATTAGTTATCAACAAATGGATAAACATATTGAAAAATCGTTCGGTCATGCGATAGACAATGTGATGAACTATACTCCATCCGAATAGGAAATCAATCGGACTTAGCGATTAGACCGTTCACAACAATCAGCATAACACGGTCAATTTTTTGAATGCTTCAAAAATCTTTATTGCAAATGAAAGTTAAGAGCCTGGAGTATAAAACTACGCAAAAAAAAAAAATCGTATTTTTCAAACGTCGAACTTATGAAGATCCCTTAATATTCAATTGACAGATAAAAATGACGGCTAAAAAAAAGGCTTATTCTTCAACCCGATAAAATGATTACCGGCTAAACGAAACTTCACTAATCTAGAACTCGCATTGTCCAAAAAACGATGCATCGAGTTAATGCAAAAAAATGAAAAACTACACATTTTTCTACTCGGCCCGCCGCGCATCGAATTCCTATACCTATATCTCACTTTTCCGTTCATATAGGCTTTGCGCAGCGTGCGCCTGCCGGGCCACACGAGCTCGCGCAAGGCCTGCCCAGACGAGAATAGTTCGGAATTGACCGCTACGCGTCGCATTCGCTCGAGGCCTTTCTCACAAGCAATGCAGCACGCTACCCCTATATAGTCTGGCACGTCGAGTGCCAAAGCATACTTACCTGGCGCAGAGGTTACCGTGATCATTAAGGCGGTTCCTCCAGGGCGAGGCTCTTCCATTGCACTTAGGTCGAGCTGACCCTTGCGAATATCCCTAATGTGGATATCTCGGGCGTATAATTTTTGTTAGTCGGGACTGCGTTCGCGCTATCCCGGATAATTTTTTCTCAAACAAAATTTTTAATTACAATCTGTAACCAGCGGAACAGCGCCCTAAAGCCGATATTTTGCCTCCTGTTTGGAAATTTTCATAAATTGAAGATAAATGGAATAGGGAGCTTCCTCCGTCAATGTAAAGACAAGAAAAAATTGTCCCTTTTCTTTCTCGAAACTTAAAAAAATCGTGGTTTTTCATTCGGTCGGTGCAACAATAGAATTACGAGAAGCCTCCCTCCAACCTAGGCCATAATTTTCGAACTGAAATTTCGATGTTCGTCGTTTAAAAAAATGGATTTACGACACTTTCAGAGAATGTGTAGGATGTTTTTCTAATTAAAAGATAATAATCGCCCTGTCTTTGAAATGTTTAACATTTTCAAAAGTGTTTTTCGCTCAAGTTTGGATGGGGATCTTGGATTTTTCATTCCGCCCACCAACTTTAATGGAAAATTTACAATTTAGTTCGATGAAATATCTACAAAAAAAAGAGTACCGAAAAGTTTTCGCGGATTCTTCAGGATCGAATCCAGAGCAAAATATACATACAGTGGGTAAAAAAAAGTATTTGTATACCGCGAGTGTTTCAAATTGTCCTACGAAAATAAATAAAATGCTTTAACATTTTATTTTTTTTCGAAAATTTTTGTCAAACATTTTATTTTTCTTCGAAAAAAAATGCCAAAGTATTTTATTTTTCTTCGAAAAAAAAATTCTAAAGTATTTTTTTTTCACAGTATAATTTGAAAAACACGCGGTGTACAAATACTTTTTTTACCCACTGTATGCTACACTACGAAAATAAGTATCAAAGATTTTTGCGAAATATTGAAAAATCTTTTTACAAACATCATTCTCTAACCCCCCCGCGGGGGGGTCAAAATGACCCCAAGCGCAACTTTAAGCCAAAATTACTGTAAGTTATTGGCGGCCATTTTTATAATAAATCGCTACTTTTTCATGATTATCGTTCTTTATTTCACTCCGAAATAGCTCTTCAGATATAAGAATAAATACCTTTTTCGAAACGCCCACTATGGAGCTACTTTTTTCCTTAAACTATCATATCTCAAGAGTATTATCCGAAAATTTCATGAAAAAAAAATTGAAAACTGCAAGATTTATGATTTTTTAAAATAAAAAGGGCTTTTCTTACGCATTGACGTCTTGCTGATTTTTTTCCGCCATTTTAAAATTCGATAAAAATATAATACCGATAATGCCACATTCTAGAATGTTCAAACTAATATCCTGAATTTTTATGAGTCATTCGAAACGATACGGTCAACGCGGCAATCGTTTAAACATGACCGGGGTCAATACGGACCCCCTTGGACCAGTACGTTATAGCAAGAACGCGTGACCGCGAAGGGTTAAAAGTGAGAATCGCGAAAATACAAGCGAGCGTCATTTCGTCAAAAATAATCCTTTTTTTGTAACGTTGACGCTGTCATCGTTAGAATTCAACGAAAATCCGTTTCGATTTGTCTTTTATTTTTATTATCATTGACGATTTTTCATATTGATCATTAACTTTTACGATTATTATCGCCATAGATCCCCAATGAAAATTCGAAAAAAAAAAACCCGTCAAAGTAATTTTCCTGGCCTAAAAACGCGAAAATAAAATTGGCCAATTAAAAGAAAAAAAATCAATGACACACCAGCGGTAAAAATTTCAAAATATTTTGCAAAGCTCATCCGCGTGACGAGCGAACTCCTTTGTATATTGACGGCAGAGAGCCGACGATTTTGTGCGAGTAATTTCTAGGCAGGTTCGGGCCCCGAAGCGCCGATGATTTAGGACGGCCCCGGCCCTTGTGGTCGAACTTGTGAAGGTGTATACAGAAAGAAAAGGCAACCGTCGAACGATGGCCCGAGACAAATTGTGAATGATAAAAAGAGACAACGCGAGAAGAAGAAGCGAAGGAAGACACGGTAGATATACACCCGAGGGAACTTAGCCTGTACCCTCGTTATTTACGAGACCCCGCTCTCCCGCCCGACGAAAATCGTAAACGAGCGTAACAGAGATAGCGATAGGATCCTTCGGGTCTCGTTCGAATTAATATTCCCCGACGTATACTATATATGTTTCCTAGGCAAAGCGCAAAAGGAACAGCGGGTAGCAATGGCTCGTCGAGTTTGCGTCACTTTGCTCCTATCCCTCTCTTTCGTTCCTGAATAGTAGGGTCTCGAGACCATCGGGCGGACCCGCTTAACGGTCCCCCTGGGCTCTTCAAGGCCACGGTCTCGTGTATTTATTCGCTTTCCACGTGTCTCTTCGCCACGAAACTCCCAAAGAGAAGTCTAGCTACGGCTCTTCGAAATCGTTGGTATTGACGAAAAAATCCACCTCGTCCGGTTGACTCGGAAACGGAATGTTAAGGCCCCACACCACGGTTCGTGCGCGGTACGAGGGTATATTTTTCGTAATTATTTTCAAGCAAACGATGAATGGATTTTTTTAAATTAATACTCATAGTCAATATATACATATAGAAGACTGTATACAAATTTTTGTACTCGAATCTAAAGTATAGTTTGCGGTGTACGCCGCTTCCAAGAGGACACTCCGACGAAATTGCTGCTCGGCGGTTGACAGCGATCAAGCCATACGGTTCATCTGAAAAATAAAATAAAAATATATTTAGAAACTAGACATATAGGTTTACAGCATCACGTAGGGGAATTTCGATATCTAAAAAAAAAAAATTGCGGACCAGCGAATTTTATTTCCGATTTTCATGGAAAATTTTCATCGTTCATAAAAAAAAAAAAAGAAGGGGGCCCTTTATAAAAAAATTCCTACGTGGTGCCATAGAGACTGGATTTTCGAACAGTTTAAGACTTGGCGCATGCAAATCGGATGAATAGTTTTTTTTAATATGTTGTCAACCAGGTTGAAAAACGTAGTTTCGAGAAAAACGCGTTCAAAGTTTTGCTGAAGGATAATTCAACATACAAACTAAATTTTTTATTTGTCTCTTTTTTTTTTGTTTCTCACCGTTAGTCAGCTATTCCTGGACCATACAACAGCTCCTCAGCATCCAGAGACTCATAATTTTTTTCATGTTTTGCACGCAGACGACCCTCGTGCGTGCTTTTTTCGACTTCGTGCTCGACTTCGCATATTCGCTTCTCGTCGATGTTTTGACAATATTGGTAGAGTGTTTCACCAATTTTTATGTTTAATATCTCCAATACATTTATGAGGTCAATATGACCATTGTTAAAAAGTATTGAAGCAATATTAGCGGCAGTTTCAACTGTCGGTCTGCCGCTCCACGATGTCTTTGGCGCAAATTTCCATATAACAGAGTTCAAACACTCGTTGTTATTCTGGTGAAAAGCGCCTAAACATCGTTGAAGAAGCTCGTCTTTACTAAGGTCCACGTATATCGGTCGCCTATATCAAAGGGTCGCCAGGTAGCAGACCCGTTCGACAGCCGCACATCTGCCGCTCGGCGCGGTCGTGCGCTTCGAACGGTTTCACATAAAATGCTGACTTCTTTAAAAAATTTGGTGAGAGCGTTCTTAACAAATGTATCTTTCAGAAAATGAAAAAAAAAATGACAAAAAAAATTTTTTTACCGTGGTGTGGGGCCTTAATTTACAGCCTGTTGGATCAAATTATTCTTCCGAAGCACCGATCTCATCCAACTCAGATCCAATTACGTTTTTCCGTCCTGTCCGGTAACGCTGCTTTTTGTGCTAAAAAAATAAAAAACAGTTCGTTGAAAATTCATTCGAAAGAACTTTTATCGC
>OZ010717.1:23293978-23304746 GCA_963932345.1 Ophion ventricosus
TGTTTATAAAAAAGGAACTATGCAATATAATTTTAAAAATCCTACGTAGAGCCTCAGAAAATGTAATTCTAAATATACAGTTAAAATTTCAAGTAAATCGGTTGAAATTTGTTTGAGTCATGAGTCCAGCCGACTTGAAAAATGTAGTTTCGAGATAAACGCGTTTAAAGTTACTAGAAAGTCACGACATGAATTAAGAGGGGTTGCGCTAGAATTCGAAAATCGAGTACTTAGAGATTTTCCACACCCATAATCTTTTGCAATATAATTTTATAGGTACTGAGCTACATTTTTAACAAAAAAAAAATCGATTTTTGGAAAATCCTAGAGTGGCCTAAAGCCTCAAAGACTAAACAGACATCTTTGAGATATTCTGTAAACTCTTAAAATAAAAACGAAAATTTAGTGCACAATATCGAGTTCGTATCACTCCGACGATCCATGGTCATCTCGGTATCATGAGTATGACAGAGAAATCGAAGGATAGAGTGAGTCGGAGAATTGCGACGTTGTCGTATTTATCTGTGTATTACCGTAACGTAAAATTGTACCAATTTTACGCTATTCATTTACCGACGTACAAATAATAAGTTTTTTTACAAAATTACCAATAAGTTTATAATCAACTGTACTATGACAAACATGGGTATTACTAAAGAAAAAGAAAATGGCCCTGTTTATGCACCCACGCAACCCGGGCCTTCGTGACGGAGCCTCCTTAAGGCATACGATTTAAGCGAGCCTAACCTATAACATCCACCGTGTACGCGCTTCGGTATACGCGTGTACGAAGAACGAAAGGGGACATAGTAATACGTATACGGGAACTTGGCAGGTGACACTCGAACGAGGCCAAAAACAGGCATCATAGCGAAGAAACACGAGAGAGTCTAACCTACACGGAGTGTGGTTAATGCTCCTCTCTTCCTCTCTCTATCTCTCTCTCTCTCTCTCTCTCTCTCTCTCTCTCTCTCTCTCTCTCTCTTTCTCTCCAGGCTTAGAGATACAAAGCTAGAGATTGTATAAATGTAGCGGTTGCCGTGCTATTTCTACGTACAGTATAGAACAACTACCCTTTGACATGTACTAACTACCGTGTAGATCTTCCTCGCTTTACGGGCTTCAGTTGTGTGTATATTTATATATATATATATATATATATATATATATATATATATATATATAGCTATTCTCACACATGTACGTATAGGATTAGTTGTACGTACAGCTTCAATGTTACTACCGTGCTGTGTATTATATTTCTCTTGATTAAATTTCTCGTTATCCACCTCTCTCTCGCTCTTTTGCCATTTAATCCCTACCTCTCTGTTTCGTGTTCTCTCCTTAGTACCTGCCCTCTAACAGCTCTCATTCTCATATATATATATACATATGTATATATATATTGTGTGTGTGTGTGTGTACGAGCACCATTCTCTTCTCAGCAAAGCTATGCAATCTGGAGAATTATTCCCAGCAGCTATGAAACAGCGTGCCGTTGCTATTCGACTCTGCTGATGCTTCCGGTGCTTTTGCCTCGAGCTATATAGGCATGTATATATTTCGGGGGAGAGCGAGAGAGAGAGAGGGAGAGTGATAGGGAGCCTCTTTGACTACGGTAACTATCGAAGTAGGTCGATATATATATATATATATATATATATATATATATATATATATATATATATATATATATAGTGACTTAGACCTTGCGGTCGTATTCCTTCTCTCTTCCTCTTTGATCTTCTCGGTGCTCTTGCTCGCTTCGTCGTTTTGATTCTACTCACACACGTAGATACGTACTCGGTGTATATTCCACGTTCCCTCGGAGCATCTCACGGATATTCATTCCTCTTGTCGAGATATATATATATAGTGAGAGAGAGAGAGGGAGGGAGATATACAGGGTGACTCGAAAAGTGACACCCAAAAGAAAACTCTAGACAACTCGTATGAATACCGATCCGAATCACCCTCACGTATGTTCTACGATCTTTTACAATTTTCGAGAAAACAGCATTTTTCAATTTTTCCTTTTTGCGTATGTACATCCATCCCCCTTTTTTTTTAACTTGTGTTACCGTCATGAAGTGCATTGTTAAGCAATAAATAAATTACTAATTGAACACTAACATAAACGCCTTAGATTTTTATCAAAAGTGAACAAAAGTAGGTTTGAGAGGATCGTTCACTAAATTTTCAGACGATAAAAAGAAATGTACTAATCGAAATGATTCCCAATGGCTTTTGGAAACTTCCAAAAGCTTTTTCTCCTTTTTACAAAATTTCCAAACAAACTTCCAATGGCTTTTGAAAACTTCTAAAACATCCATAAAAGAGAAAAATGAATGAAAATCAATGCTACAGGAAAAGTCGAGAAGAAAGATGTAACAAGATGCATTTTTCTCGAAGACTAAAAGAACTAAAAGAAGATCGTAGATCATACACGGGGTTGATTCGAATAGGCATCGAGACTTTCCTTTCGGACGTCGCTTTTCGTGTCACCCTGTACAGATACGCGTATAACCCGTATAGTAACATTGCGCTCGCGTGAACGGCTCACTGAAAGGCAAGTGTGCGAAGCCGTGTTTCTCAATCAGCCGAGATTGAATACGTCGCGCGAGACTCGTGGCTATGCGGAATCCCTTGCACTCTTGCGCGCGTGTGTCTCGCGATGCATTCTCACTCTGATCGTATATTCGCTCTCCTTTGCCATTCTCGCACCGCTGTATCGCACTTTGTTGGTATATGTACTTCGAATACGCTTATATAGTTATATATATGCACGAGGTTGGGAGCGAGAGTTCTCCATAGAAACTGAAAATCCTATTGTACTCTGACGAATTAGAAGCCTGCTCGGTGCGGCACCGTTTTTGCGAACAAATGGAACGGTGAAGCCCTTTCGACGATAGTACGTCGGTGGTGCGAAGGGCGAGGGGGGGGGGGGGGGGGGGGGGGGGGGGTGGATCAAACTCGCTGTGATGACGCGCAGACGAAACGGAAAGTATTAAGGGGGAAAACCTTTTAGACGCCCGAAAATGAGTCATTTTTCAGGCATTTTTTTAAAGGTGATAAAATAATCGAATCATTTAGAAAATTTTGACATTATCTTGTTATAACTTTTAAGTGTTAAACATTTTTTTTCTTTCTGAGAAAATGACGGCGTTAAACGGTATTCCTTTAGGCGTTTTTTGCATGATATCGAAAAGTGCTCTATTTGTCAGATTTTTTTTATTGATCTGAAACAGAAATCGAAAATATTTTTCGATTATTGACATGCGTAGGGGAAGGATGTACCTATAAAAAATATGAAAAAGTATAAAATTAAAAATTATGTAGGCTTTTTAATCAAATTTTCATATTTTTCACCATTTTCTCGACAATTTTTACCCCAAAAAAGTAATTTATTTACGTGAAAACTTTAAAACTTTAGATATATCCTTCCGATAATGTTGCAGTGAGAAACCTCAAAAAATTTCAGCTGGATCGATCAATAACTTTTTGAATTCCAGTGTGAGCAGTTTTTGAAAATGTAGTTTCGAGATAATCGCGTTTAAAGTTTCAATACGATAAAACTATAAACTTTAGTGACTTACCGATCAATCAGCGATTCCAGGCCCATACATTAAGGGGCCAGTCCACTTTGAAAATTTCAAAAAAATCGATTTTTTTTTACCGTTTTCGAAAGTACATACATTCAGAAATATTGTGTCAAAATTTTATGAAAACCCGAGCTCTCTAAGTCAAACTCGGCCCGATCGCCATTGGATTCGCCGACAATCGCGATGACGAGCGTGTTCGCTCTGCAAACCGCCGCAGTTCTGAGTGCTCAAAAGAGACCTGAACCAAACGAAAGCAAGCAACACTTGAAGAAATCGACGATGATGAGCAATCAGAAGGGATTTTGTACGGTGCAGGAATTGCCGATTGAGTTTAGGTAAGAGTTTTTTCATAGTATAAACTTCAAACGCGTTTTTCTCGAAACAACGTTTTCAAAATCTAGCTCCATCGTATCTCTAAAACTAATAAACCGATTCTCTTGAAATTTAAACCACATATTGTAAACATGATTCGCAACAAGATGACCCTCGATGGTTTTAAAATTTTGATTTTTACTCTTTTTTGTTTGCGAAAAACTGCGAAAAAAACGCGTTTTTGTTTACTTTTTTCGTTTTTCATCTGCCATTTTTTTATTTTTTGATTAAACTTTATATCCGAGGGTCATTTTGTAGCTGGTGTCATACTGAATCTAATGGACTTTGATTTTTTTGTTTCAGACGAGCCGTTGCCGAGTTGTGATGGAGCTACCTAGCCCACCTATTTTTGAGGCGTTACGTTAAACTATAGTTTTTGTACTTAAAAATGAATAAAAATGAATTAAATTTTTTTTAAAATGTATTTCAAGACTTTATTTATCAAGCCCAACAACTTTTATATTCATATCTTTTATAAAATCCTGAAAAAAAAAAATCGCAAAAATAGCCTTTTTTTCGTGGCTCCAAAGTGGACTGGCCCCTTAACCCTTCAACTTCCTCGAAAAGCTGATTTTCTTCCATTTGCTGCTGTTTTCGGGCTGTACGAGCTGCTTTTGTCGAGGAAAGGCTCATCCGGTTCTGCCTCTCTATCCGTGCCTCGTCGGAGTTTTCGGCGAAAACTCTGGCGTACGTCCCAACAATTATGTCCAAACGCATTCATAATTCTTACAATGGAGGAATAGCCTTCATTGAACACCCCAGCAGCAATATAGACTGCGGTTTCAACGATTTTGAGCCCGCAGAATGAAGGTGTTTTGGAGCTAATCGCGCAAACTGTTGCGTTGAAACTCTCGTTCGCGTTTTGGGTATGGCCACCCAAGTATCTTTCGAATAAATCTTCCCTCGACAAATCTTTGTAAATTGGTAAGAGATGCTGCTTCATCTCTTTACCAAGTAACGGAGTTCGTGATATGCGGTCTCGGCGCTCTCCACTATGACATATAACTCCGTAAATATTTCATATTTCAATTTTCCCTTTCAACAGTATCTTCTTAAAATATTATAATTTCGAAATAGGTAAAAAAAAAATCGATTTTTGAAAAATTTACAGTGGTAGCCCTTAAATTAAATAAAAAAAAAAAACAATAAAAAATTGTTTTCTAACCAGATGTCGGGCCCTAATATCAAAAACAAATTAAGGTTACGTTCTCGTTAAAGTAACGTATGAATAAAAATAACGTATCAGCCGCGATCTACACCAACGCCACGTGAATGGAATACTTTAAAAAAAATAATTTCACCGATGCTTTAAAGTACGCGGACTCCTGTACACGAAACTCCATAGCTTTGAATCAAGATCGTTTCCTCATCGATCATTGAATTATTTTCCGATCTTCGCGTCTCCGCCGAATTCGGTCGGATTTTTTTGCGTTAAGAGGAAACTCCGAGGCTCAACAGGGCTCGAGAACAATTCGCCCGTTTCGGAATAACTTGAAGGATCCATTGCTGGGACTGGAAACGAGGGGTCAAAGACGACACATGGTACACGTGCGCCGGGCGTGTATTTGGTACGAACACAATTGGTTGGAAAGTGCACCCTTACCAGAAAGCCTCTCGAGTGTACTCGAGGGAGGGTGCGGACGATGGGTTCGTGCACGTAGTACGATCTTACCACGTGATCGCTCGAGTGGAATCGAAGACCACGTGGTGTAATTCGCTAATTAATGGGCTCAGTGCGGAGACTACGATATCTCGATGCAGCTCGTGGCTGGTCCGTTGCTTCCCTTTTACCTTCCGCTCATACATATATTGCGCATCCTCTTGTTTTGCTCTCTTACGAGTTAACCGAGCGTGTACTGACCGCATGACTCTCGTCGGCCGCTTCTCTCTCTCTCTCTCTCTCTCTCTCTCTGTCTGTCTGTCTGTCTGTCTGTCTCTCTCTCTCTCTCTCTCTGTCGCGCTTTCTGTGCCGTCATTTCCTTCCGTCTCTCTTGCTACTTTGAAACGAACAGTTATCTCGAAAATCGATGCCCCTTTTCATCTGGAAAGAACATATTTTTTTGATTCGTTGAAAGCACCTTTGGTTGGAAAACTTGCATTTGCGGGAATGCGTGATGCGGATCAATAGAAAAATTGGTATCTGTCATATGGGCGGAGCTTAAAAATCATGGCCGCGATAAGAGGATCGTGAAACGTAAACAGTTATATAGTTTAGTACAAATTTCTGTGATACTATGATAAGTATTAGTGCAACTTGTGATTGGGCTGGTACCAATCCTATAAAACGCAATTTTGTGGAAGGAGAAGGTATTTCAAAGGCCGGTCACATTTTAAGGCTTTAGGCCACTCTAGAGGCCAAAAAAGGGCATATTTTGTAATTTTTTTTCAGCGAAACCATAAAATAAATCGGAATTACAAAATAGGAGTTTTATTATACACGTAATTGACTATACAACATTATTTTTTTCACAGCGATACATGTCAAAATGGCGACGGTGCAGCATTTTTCCGATGATGCCATTATTTCTGGAAGGTGAATGACCGGACCAACAGCTCCTATAATTTTTGAGTTATGTTGGGGCACTAAAGTTTTTTCGATTATATATAAGAATAGCTATAGAAGTACGTAGGATTTTTTTGATATATTGTTTTTTTGTCAAAATAGCGCATTTATAAAACAAAAAGTATAAAATGCCATGAGAAAATCGTCAGAAATTTTTTTATAAAAAAGGAACTATGCAATATAATTTAAAAAATCCTACGTAGTGCCTCAGAAAATGTAATTCTAAATATACAATTAAAATTTCAAGTGAATCGGTTGAAATTTGTTTGAGTTATGAGTCCGGCCGACTTGAAAAATATAGTTTTGAGATAAACGCGTTTAAAGTAAGTACAAAGTCATGACATAAATCAAGAGGGGTTGCGCTAGAATTCGAAAGTGAGTACTTAGAGATTTTTCACACCCATAATCTTTTGAAATATAATTTTATAGGTACACAGAGAGAATTAAAAAGTAATTTTTGTCGTGAATTTCACGGTAAAAATTACCGTGATATGTGGTGACAAGTGACAAAAGCATAATAATTCGTATGCGACAAGTTTTTTTCACTCACGTTACAGAAAATTTCATATACGTAGCTAAAATTTTACTATACAAGAAGGGTAGCGCGCACGATAATTTTTACCGAGAGCACAATACATTTTCCTATAACACTCATTAAATTTTATAATAAATCTTAAAATAACTGTTATAAAGACGATACTTTTTTATAGACATTTTTGAAAGGCATAAAATAATAAAATGCACAGTAAAATTTCGCTGATATTATATATTTTTTAAATTTAAGTTTTGCGTATTTTGTTACACATGAAAATTTACTAGAAAATCTGGTAAAATTTTCTATCTGAAGAAGAAATTTTATTTTATTTTCCCGAAAATCTGTGTTTTACTCTGTAATAATAAGCGAAGTTTCAGGGTTGTTATCTGGTTACCGTTACTGCACGGTAATTTTTAACATTTAATTCTCTTCGTGTACTAAGGTACATTTTTGACAAAAAAGAAATCGATTTTTGGAAAATCCTAGAGTGGCCTAAGGCCTTAAATCAAACAGGTTTTTTCCTTGTCTCATGGTCTACTACGACCCTATTTGTTTCAAATATATTTTTATATTTGTTCAACTTTTTCTTTTAAAATATTAAATATATTCAAATTAAATAAACAAATATAAAACACGATATATCGCATGGATAAGAAAAAGTGCGGTGAAAAAAAGTTGAATTATTTTTCTTATTTTTCACTAAAAAGGCTGTTATTTAGAGAAAAAAAAAAGAAAGATATCGTCGTGCCGTTTATCAACAGGCGCGACTATTTATGCATAGAAAGACCCTTTTCCTCAACTGCAGAATGTTACAACAGTCTTCTAATAAAAACAAAGCCACGAGATTTTTGAGAGACCGAATCGTGTACTATTTTTCCGTCTGTCTCATTTGTCTTATACGACCAGATGAAACCAAATCACAGATTTATTGGGAATAAATAAAATATTTAGTTATTAGACGATATTGAATAGATCTTGATTTGAATAAATAAATATATTTAAAATAATTTTAATAATGGAATGCAATAGGAAAAATTTGATTTCACGAAAAATCTAGTTAATTGAAAGAAAAAAAAAAAATCGAATAGACGCATCTAGTTAATATCAAACGAATTTTTCTGTCAGTGTGCCAGTCTCATTACATAATTTACACCGCTTGTATAATATGAGCAAACATAAATTTAAAAAATGACAACAGTTAAGTGACAAATGTGAATTGGAGAAAATGATCAAATCTTCCCTTCCCCCCTATCGAAAGATTTTCCTTCACGATCCTCGAGAATACTCGTCCACATTTTCTTCCCATTCTCAAAAAACATCTCTCCACATTTGTTTCTTCCCGCTTGGCGTCTTCAATATGGTCGTACAAACCGACATATTTCGGCTATCGAAGAATTCGTATTATGTCCTCGAGCCTTCAAAACAGAGGGTAGTACGGAACCCGCGTGTGCCGTGCCTATAGCGACGGGGAAAGAAAATCGTAGGGTAGTAAAAGGTATACCGGATGAAGCCGAAGGGAAAAACGGTCGCATAGCTCGTGTCCATAGATGCATATAAATATTGTACGCAGTACCAACGAGAAAAGAAAGGAAAATACGATGAAAAAAAAAGAGCGAAACGTCGTGCACGAGGAAAAACTACAGGGTGTAGAAACATTGAAAGGCGTGTACAAGAAGTAAAGACAGTTATAGGTAAGAGAGACGGAGTTGGACGGAATAATAGAGTGTATAGATCGGTGCAGAAGAAAAGAAGAGGGTACGAGAGATTGGACGTGTCGTTACCCTCTTGTATAAACATATATACAGGGTGGCACAAAAAGTCTCGTCCAAAAAGAAAATCTAGATGCCTCGTATCAATAATACCTATTCGAGTCACCCCGCATATTCGACGATCTTTTTTAATTCTTTTTTTTTTTTGTTGCGAGGATCAGTCACTAAACTTTAGATCAGAGAAAAAAAATACTTATACTAGCCTTAATGACTCAAAATTCCTTTCAAAAACTTTCAAGAGGGAAGTACGTGCACAAAAGAGACAAAAAGGAAACCTATGCTACAGAAGAACACGAAAAAAAAAAACATTTTTAACCCTTCGTGGTCATATTTCCAAATTCAATCGCGGTGGTCACACTTGGGTCGATTCTACCCGGTTAGTTTTCAAAAAAGTATTGTGACCAAACTATCCGTCCGAAGTGGTTCAAAAAATTATGGAATATGCTTTGAACTTTCTAGACGATGTACGAAATTTTTTTTTCTAAGAAATAAAATGGCAACGGGTTAAAAAAAAATCATAAAGAGGTGAAAACGCAAAAAAGACACTTTTTCGCTAAAAAAAATCATAGTTCCGTGAATTTTCAACATTTTGACCTAAAATTTGGACGTGATACCGTGGTCGGGTTCTACTGCTAAAAAAGCACTGCTAAAAAGTACGGCTAAAGGCTCTACTGCTAAAAGCTGTGGTGCTAAATGGGCTCTACTGCTAAAACTAGCTTCTGACAGAGAGCTTATATAAGTTCCACTGATGGAGGTTATACTGTACTTTTTGCGGTTTTTTGACGATATTTTGGAATTTTTCTGAGAAAATTTACCTTGCTATTGGCGCCATTGTGCTGCACTCGGCGGGAGGTTTATACTGTACGACGATTGTCACTAGTCGTCGCGGCCTTTACCTTAATTTCTGCCATGATCTCCTTCCTCGCCGCTTGCGCAGGCTCAGGAGCACCGCAGGTGTGCGTGTTTTTTGGAAATTTTCTGGAATTTTTTTGAGATTTTTTTTTGGAATTTTTCTGAGAAAACTTCATGTCATTTTCCCTTTGTTTTCAATGTTCTATCAACTTTTCAATGATTTTCAATGATTTCCAAACAAACTTTTCAAAAACATACCCTTTTGCGTTTTAGCAGTTTAAATGATTTCCAATAAAACTTTTCAAAAACATACCCTTTTGCGTTTTAGCAGTTGAGACTCTTTAGCAGTGCTGTTTTTAACACTAGAGTCTATCTAGCAGTCCAGTTTTAGCGGTAGAGCTTTTAGCAGTACAATTTTAGCAGTAGAGCCTGTTTAGCAGTAGAATTTTTAGCAGTTCATTTTTAGCAGTAGAGCAGTAGAGCCACATGATACTCCTTACATATGCAACTTTTGGGAAAAAATAGTAGCACAGTGGGCGTTCCAAAAAAGGTATTTGTTCCGACATGTGAAGAGGGTAAATTTTACGGTATAAGGATAATTCAAACTTCATGTAAGATGGCGAATACAGTTCCATTCGAAGCCGGCAACTATTATATATTTTCGCCAAAAATTGATTCGACGGGTCGATTCTATCCAGAGTGACCACGAACGGTTGCATGCTTTTTTTCTCGAAAACAGAAATGTGATGGGGTCATTTGGATCATGACACGAGGCATCTCCTTTGGGACATAACTTTTTTGGCCACCCTGTATAAGGTGCACTGCCGCGTTTCCCGGCAACGGGTTCGTTCGAGCTGGCACAACAGGGCGCCTCTATATCTTTCACTATTTCTTCATTTTATCTTCCTCTTTTCTGCATATAATACACCCATCCGTACACGCCCACACACGTATACGTGAATCGTTTTTTTTTCTTCTTCTTTTTTTTCGAAAATAAATTGCAATGTATTGACGTACGATCGCGATGTACACGAAACATCGGACTTTGTTATACCGTAATAGCGCGATGTAGCTA
>OZ010717.1:23304946-23390219 GCA_963932345.1 Ophion ventricosus
AAGCCGCATGGGGTAGAAACTTCCCAGCTGAGTGCTTCCAACGTGTCGCGAACCGATTTTGCCGTATGTGATGGAGCATTGTCATGAAGAAAAATGACTTTGTGTTGCCTCTTTCGTATTCTGGCCTTTTTCAAGCAGCGAACGGTTCAAATCGGTCAATTGTTGTTGGCAACGTTTAGTATTAACCGTTTCACCAGGTTTTAACAGCTCATAATAGACCACGCCCCTCTGGTCCTACAAAACACAGGGCATCGTCTTTCTGCCAAAGCGATTCGGTCTTGCGGTCGATGTGGATGGTGCGCCTGGGTCTACCCATGATTTTTTGCGCTTGGGATTCTCAAAATAAATCCACTTTTCATCCCCTTTAACTATACGTTGCAAAAACGACTTCCTTTTGTACCGAGCGAGCAAAATGTCACATGTGTTTTTTGCGCTTTTCCATTTGCCTGTCGTTCAACTCATGTGGTACCCATCTACCGGTCTTCTGAATCTTTCCCATCTCTCGTAGCCCATTGGAAACAGCTTCTTGACTAATGCCCAATTGCTCGGCGAGTTGTTTTGTGTTTGCGAATCATCTTCGTCCAACAATGCTTGCAATTCCACATCTTCGTATTTTTTTGGCGGTTTTCCATGTTCCTTGTCTGCAACATCGGAGTCACCAATTTTGAAACGCCGAAACCATCGTTCACACGTATCTTGCGATGGAGCATGTTCACCATAAGCTTCTCGAAGTAATCGGTATGATTCAGCAGCAGTTTTCTTCAAATGAAAACAAAAAATTAATGCTGTCCGCGAATGCTCTTTGTTCGGTATAAATTTCGACATATTGATGACACCAACACAACACTATGCACACACTTTTCCAATTTACCAATCGTGCGCGTCTGACACTTGTTGATGACACAACAAAATGGCGCAGCGTCAAATCTTTATAGCAAAAACGTGCATTGGTGCACCATCTGTTGTCTGAAATCCGCATTTCATACTTGTACACCTGGTATATAGGAAAGGTTTCAATTGAGAAGGATAAAATGTAAAAACCCACAAGGATATACTTCGGAGCTCAGTGAGTTGAGAGTACGAAGTCAACGGCACCTGCGCACATTTTCAACGTCGCTCCGTAACAACTGTCGATCAACTTTGTTCAACGAACGCACCAGCGATACGATAAAACACTGTGTCCATGCAGGATTTTATATTACACGCACATACACACTCTTATACACGCGTGAGGAGGTTACAACTAGCCATTGCGTTCTCTATAGCACATTATTATACAGCATGAGAGCATATTATTTTTCTCCCTTGTCGGGCAATGCACGAGTACATTCACGAATGAAAGACTTCGAAGCCCACACGAACAAAGAAAATTAGTTACGTGAGCATAATAAATTCTTCGCAAGTAGCTCCTAATACGATTCTTGAGTTTCGTTGGCAGTACACTCGCGTAGGGAAGACATGGAGACAAAGAAAGAAAGAGAAAGAGAGAGAGAGGGAGAGAGAGAGAGAGAGAGAGAGAGAGAGAGAGAGAGAGAGAGAGAGAAGTGAAGAAAGAGGAAAAGAGCGCATCAGGCTCGTTTCCCCAGGGTGATTGAATCACGAACTCACTTCTCGAGACGCAGAGCAAGTTTTTCCACTTCCTCGTTGTGTCGTTACAGCAAGAGATCGTGCGTGTGCAGACGTTTTTCTTCTTTCGACTTTCCTCGCGATATTTCTTTTTTTTTGTTTTCTCTCTATCTCGTCGTTATCGACTCGGCCGTTTTACAAGGCGCGGATCCACGCGTTTTACTCGCTCGCGATCGTAACGTATTTCACTTTGGCTTGTGTCTATACGGCTGCATGCGTCAACTATGTGTGTGTGTGCGTGTGTGTGTGCGTCGGTGGTTATTCTCATTCCTTATTTGCACGACTCGTGTGTACAGGAATAGTCGTTGCGCACACAATTTCATGTTTTTTTTTTGTTTTATTATTTATTTATCTTCCACGTGAATCGTCTTTACACGTATATTCCAAGAACGGTAGTATCTCGATACCAGAAATGTTTTTTTTTCTTTTTATTTTATTTTTTTATATATTTTTTTTTTCGTCGAGAAACGTTGACGTCGCTTTACATATTGGAGCAATCGATTTTGTAAAAATTGCATCTTCATTCCGCGTATAAAGTCAAGATAAAAAGATTAAGCTGTTCCGTCGATATTGCGCACTCGAGAGCTGCATTGCGATCGATCGAAAACTCATTGAACATAGCTATGGGAATATTTCTCGCAACGCTATTGGAATATTCTTGCATGAAAGGCGAAATAAAAAAAAATCTCTCACCAAGCACGTAGAGTGTATAGCAAATATTCGGTCCTGCGATTTTTCGCAATTGGCATTCGAGAACGAATCGTTGAACTGCTTACTCGAACGAGCACGGTGAATCTGTCGCGACGATGAAGAGAAACGAAAAGCTGACACGACTTGGCAAATGCTTCGGAGACTTATAATTTATTGTAACGGAAGTAAAACGTGAGTTACGGTAAGCGGGCTGATGAAATTGTGAAAAAAAAAACTTACAAATTAATCATACCTAAAATGGATAACCGATTTGTGCGAAATTCGATATGAATGTAAAAAGTAAAAAAAAAAAAATGCCGGCCTTATGTCGAATTCCAAAATAGTTACAGCGTAGAAAAGCGCATCTCTGAAAAATTGAACTCCCTTAGAATCGAAAATTTTCACAAAATTGAATACGAAAATACCTTGTCAGATTTTCAATTTACGTAGGAAAATTTAACCAGATATTTCAAAAGTAGTGAAAGTTCCGTCGCTGAAAAACGTTTTTTGAGAAGTTCAAACGCCCCAAACAACGATTTTTTTTTTAATTGCCCGGGTTAATTGATCGATTGATTTTAATTGAATTTAATTGACCAATTTTAATGGATAATTGAAATTGAATTTAATCAATTAAATTAATTGATTAATTAATTTAATTAATTCATTTTATTTTATTAATCGGGTTGGTTTTTATTTGATCAGTTGATCAATTAAAAACATCCGATTGGCTGGAGTGCAGTGATCTGGAACGATGAATACAACTATGCATGGAATACCTGAGACATGAAAGCTTCAGTATCGAAGCTCTCAGCCCTGATAATGCAGACTGTAACGTTTGCGAAACGTCAGCATAACGCTGATCCTCAACGCGGCCTCCATTCGGAAGCCACATACTTCTCGAATAACATAAAGAGCCGTAAAAGCCTTGAAGCTAAAACGCAAATAAATTTTCATTAAACTCATTAGAAATATCCCTACCGTACACTATTGGTGTGTATCGAAAATTCAGCCTAGCATCTCAAAAACTCTACAAACTTTTGCGTGCACGAAAAAAAAAGAACCGCGCACACATACACATTTTTTTTTTCGAAATATAATTTTTCAACGTGTTAAAAAATCGTCAAATTATTTCGATCAAAATCTCGACAAGAAAACCCTTTTCACAAAAAGTGCATGACATGTTATTACGATTTTTTTTTCAACCAAAGTAGTATTCTTTAGATATTTTGCCATTCCGATTAAAATGAAATACCTCGTATATAGATAATATCTGCTCCACATGTCCTGCACAAAGAGGAGACTCTCTCGCTCTCTCTCTCTCTCTCTCTCTCTCTCTCTCTCTCTCTCTCTCTCTCTCTCGAAAGCTGAATACTCTCAGGTGCAATCGCCGAGGTGGCTGCGGTTGCTGACTGGCAGGTTCTCTTCCTCAGGGCATAAATAAATGGGTTTTATCGACCTGCAAATCCTACGTGTGTGTGTGTTTGTGTGTATCCACCTCTCACACCAGTCACCATGGTACTCGGTTATACCGCGTGTGCAGTCTAGTCTCGAAGTCTATCACAGACGACTGCCCGAGAGTCTATATTTGCGGAACACACGTACACCTATAGATGTATATTATGGCCACGAAGGTGCTTCTGCAACCTTTATGAGGCGCAAAGTCCCTTCGATCGGTTGTCACTGAGTTCGATTTTTGCCACTACACTACTCGTGTATGTGTATATAGACATATATATATATTCTCGATGTACTCACTCGAGGATAAGAATCCTGAAAATAACTCGCATAATATAGCAGTAGTACATCGATTATCGAGAACCGGAACGAGAGCCGGTACAAAGCCATGTACTCGCAACGATGAGAGTATGAGAGAACAATATATACGTGAAGAGAATTCAGGCATTAATAAATCATAACAACGAGAACACGCTGTATTCGAGAGATCGATCGAGATTCATCTCCTTATTTCTTCATAGCCAGCAACACACACATATATATATATATATATATATATATTATATATAATATATATATATCAAGACGTGAAGCTTTAGAAATAATATATGTGACTTACTGTCGCGGATGCCCGGTTGCCTCAGCAAGTTTGCTTGGGAAAGAGGAGATCAGCAAGGGAGATCGTGGCGCGAGCTCTATGCTTCTTCCGTATAAGCATCGACGGGAATCTCTGATTTTTTTTTTGTCGACGTGTATTTTTTTTTTTTTTTTTTTAAATAAAAACGTCCCTCGGAATAAAGCAAAGGGCGAAGCGCGCACCCTGCTTTGGCACGTTGCCAAGATTCATGGCAACTCGATATTGCAAAGTAGTTCGAAAGAGGCGGAGAGGTACGGTGGATTGTGGAAAAAAAGGAGGAAGGAGCGTGCGGAGCCAGGCTTTTTATTCGTCTTGTTCTCCTTTCCGTCCTTTTGAGCTTGAAACTCTTCTGTGCTTTTTTTTTTTACTACCCGCTATATACGACTGTGTACGGAAAGTACCGTGTGCAGTGAGGAGAGAGAGAGAGAGAGAGAGAGAGAGAGAGAGAGAGCTCCTTTTCCGGCGTATTCGAAAATTTATTCACGGTCCAATATCCCGAAACGTGTCGCGATGGGACTCGAAGGCTCAACTCCAGAAGTATTTTAAGATCATGTAGGATAGGAAATTTCAGAGTGATTTTTCGTCCGATATTTTGTGATAAGTAAATATGGTGGATTCCTTTCGGATGTTTTTTTCATCGTTGACTTTTACAGCCCTATAGTTTTCTTTGAGAATAAAAAATTAAGAAAATAGAATATACGAAACGCCCACGCAATTTTATCCAGCTGAAAATGTTTTCCTTGGTTGCACATGTTATTAATTTTTATATATTAATTTTTAAGTGGACCGAGGAAAATAAAGTATGTTTTATTTACAAAATCAATTATGCAAATTTCGGCCCAATAAGTTTTAGTTGAATTTGCAAAAGAATGGTATCTTTGATCGTGTGTGTAATAATTTTATAGAAATTTATACAAATTTGGTAGCTCTCACAAATCAATTTTTATTCAAACTGAACGGAATTTCCTGTTTGGAAGAAGTGATATAATTGTCCGAACTAAATCTTTTTTTTCTCAATAAGCCCACTCGTTAATAGTATTCAGTAGATTGGATTCTGAAAAAAAAAATTCGTTGAAAATCTTTTCTTTTTTTTATTCGTTCCAACGATCTTAGCTCACACTAATACAATTTAATTCAAATCGAACGCAATTTCCTATTGCTTTTAACAAAGCGATGTGTTTCTTGGAATGGAGGGAGGGAGGGAGGGAGCTAGGGAGGGAGGGAGGGAGGGGGGGGGGGAGAGAGAGAGAGAGAGAGAGAGAGAGAGAGAGAGAGAGAGAGAGAGAGAGAGAGAGAGAGAGAGAGAGAGAGAGAGAGAGAGAGAGAGAGAGAGAAACTCCTCTCTCTCTCTCTTTCCTTCTCTCCTTCCGGCAATATCTGCGTCCGCTAATACAGAAATTTCGCCATTTATTTTGTCTCGGGACGCGGCTAACTCGTGTATTCCCTTCAAGCCCTCCTTCGCTTTTTGTTCTGGCGACCCTCCAGCCCCGTAGATCTTCGGTAAGCTCGCCAAGCGAATTTTGCTCAAGCCCTCGCGCAGCCTCCTCCACAGACGCGATACCGCTAGTTCGTAGTCCCGCTATACCGGCTATATAAATACAGGTACACGTATATACTCCACACACAAAATGTACAACAACAAGAGAGTAGCCTACGAAAAATGAAAAAAAAAAACGCCCGGGCCATCCCCGCAAGCCGTTTGGAAAATTTATTCGACGACCGATATTGCGAAACGTGCCCTTTGTTATTGCCTTTGTTGTGTATGTGTGTGTGTGTGTATCTTGCAAGCCCCTTTCTACCTCTTCAACCTTCTCGTTCGTGGATTGGTCTGAGCGCATATTTCTCTATCTACTGTTCCTCCGACCACTTGTATTACTTCGTGCTCGTAAATATATATATATATATATATATATGTGTGTGTGTATATATATCCATATAGATACACGTACGGATGTTTCAGCTCCCGGTTTATGCCGATGTTTGGGATGCTAAAGGCACGATATCGGCGTGGACAGCCACCGATATACATGGTCTAGAGAAACATATTTATGTATATCGCAATACGCGTGTATCGCGATCCCCAGACCATTGTGCTTATCTGAAATGTATCCGACCTTTTGCTGCGCTCGTATCTTCTTTTTTTTTGTCCTCCCCGCTTTTCCTACGCTTTCGGTAAACATGGAACCCGGAGAGGATCCGGTATGACGAGTGAGAGAAAAAGGCCGAAGACAAACAAACCCAAACAACTTGTCTACGTACAGTTGGGTGCAAAAGTTTTCGATCATCCTATTTTTCAGTCATATTCCATTGACATACAACCGTGGGGACAAAAATAAACGAGTTATGACAACATTTATTCACTTATATTTTAAAACAATTAATTATATACATCGATGCTGTTCTTGAATATTTGATTCGTCTATCACTTTTTATTTAACTAGTGTGCAAAAGTATTGGGCCACGTACAATAATTGTGTGTGAAAAACATAAAAAAATGTTGAAAATAAAACGGGATTCGACCTTCTTTGGTTGACTCAGTACTTTCTTGTCATGCCATTAACAGCGATAACTGCGGCACATCGACGAGGTATGGACGCTGTTAAGTCTCACCAAGGCGTTTTTCTATAATTTTTTTAATTTATTTTGAGGACTCATTCGGGATACTATTAAATGATTATCTGCAAAATTTCGACAGGAGTCACCGTTCCGTTTTCGAGATTTTGGCAATCAAAGATTTCATGGTTTTTACGCGCGTTCTTATGGGGAGGAGTGGAAAATTTCACATTTCACGCAATAACTTCGAAACTTTTATACAGATTTTAATCTGTAGAAAAAATCATGAATTTTGACCGTCTAGTTTCAAAGATATAGCGATTTAAATTAAGCAATGTCTAGCGACGCTAGCGCCACGGAGCGACTGGAACAGACTAGAACTAGATTACAGTAGTGTGTGCATATCCGTATACGCAGAGTATCTACGTATTAGTAGCCGGAATGGATAGTCTGATACAAAAGTGAGGGTTAGGTAAACATTATATTAGATGAAGTAAAAAGTTCTGAGCGTTTTTTTGCTTTATTTCGACGATGAAATTAACAGAGTTAGGATTATCCGATTTAGATCAAATATGTGCCGTTTTGTTCGATAACTTTTGTCCATTTTGAAGGCAATTTTATAATTCCGCGATTGAAGAAGTCCTCGTCCCTATGGGTAAAAAACTTGACCAGCTCATTTTCACAAGCCTGTCTTGAGACCAGTTTTGTACCATCAAGAAAATGTTGCAAATGCTTGAAAAGGTGATAATCGCTTGGTGCCAGGTCTGGACTATACGGCGGGTGCGATAGAACCTCCCATCCAAGCTCTCGGAGCTTCTGGCGCGTCGTTAAAGATGTGTGCAGCCTGGCGTGGTCTTAATGGAACACAACACCCTTCCTATTGGCCAATTCTGGCCGCTTCTGGTTGATCGCCTGTTTCAATCTGGTCAGTTGTTGACAGTAGAGGTCCGAATTGAGTGTTTGGCCCGGTGGGAGCAGCTCATAGTGGATGATTCCCTTCCAATCCCACCAAATACACAGCAAAACCTTCTCGGCCATTAATCCGGGCTTGGCGATTGTTTGGGCCGGCTCCCGCGATTGGACCACGATCTTTTTCGGCTGTTGTTCTCGTATGTGACCCATTTTTCATCGCCAATCACCATCCGCTTCAAAAATGGGTCGATTTCGTTACGTTTCAGCAAAGAATCGCAGGCACCAATTCGGTCCAGAAGGTTCTTTTGCCTCAATTCGTGTGGCGCGTATACATCGAGCTTCTTCTTGAGACCAGCCTTATGCAAATGGTTCCAAACGGTTTTCTGGCTAATCTTCAGTTCCTGGGAAATGGAATAAGTGCTCACATGCCGGTCCGACTCGACGATTTCCATGATTTCATCGACATTTTCGACGATTGGCCTACCAGAGCGTGCCTCATCTTTGACGTCCATATTACCAGAATGGAATCGTTGGAACCTTTTAAGTTTTTTTTTATAATTATTTTTTATCTTACAATAGCAAATTTGCCGATTTTTTTTAGTGAAAATCGCGTTTTTGACTTCCAAGTGCTACCGAAAATGAAAAAATCGATAAAAAATAACTCGGCAGCGTTACCTTGAGAAACATCTCACCTAATAAACGCATTTCGATTTTTTTGTTTCAGATGATCCAGTGACGAGTTATAGCGTACACCGCAAAACAACTTTTTTTCGAGGCGCCTGCGGAGATTTGCTGTCAACGGCTTATTTATCAATATTTTGCAATAAAAATTTAGGAAAATATAGTTCAGATGTTGTATTATTATATGGAAATGAATTAAATAAACCAGCATTACCTGTATCGTCTAAAAAAAATCGTAAAAATATGCTTTTTTTCACCGAATCAACCTTACCCCGCCCTTAATTTAAATATAATTACTTAGAATAAATAACCGATATCACTTTTCTCCAGGAAATATAAGTCTTTCAAGATCTATATATTGTTTTTTTCGAAATTTTTAATTAAATGTAAAGAATTTTGTTCGAAATTCTGTTATTAAAATATATAAGTTTTAACAGTTATACTGCAGCACCAATTTTTACCTAATCTTTTTCAGATCCTTGAATAAATGATTGCAGAAAACGTCCAGTGTCTCCAGCTGATACGGATCGGTATCTCCTGATGATTTTTACATTCATCCCTGGGATCCGATTCGATAACGAACTAGATCTCCTTCTAGAAGTTCGGGATTCTAGCTTGGATCCTACGCAAAGTTTATATTTGGATTTTGACTAGAGTCCTTAATACTTCCGGATTAGAATCCTGGCTGAAATCCGATTTGCGGGACTTACATTTCCCCCCCCCCCCCCCGGATCCGATCCGATATCCGACTTGATCCCAATTGAGAAACCAGGATCCTAGTCCGAATCGGACTATATCAATGACAATATTTCTGCACAGGGTGATTCTGGATTGTGTAAATTTTATTTAAAAAAAATAGATGATTGTCACCAAGACCAGTTTTTGTCAGGCCCCCTCAACCCACAAAAAAAAATGCTGGCTACGCTAATCGGTATAATTTGTCAAAAGTTGTCTCGAAAAATGGATGAGCGAAAAGGTGTTTGGTGAATTTTCGAATGAAAATGCTCGTATGTGAAAGCACACAGAAGAAATGAACGTATATCTGCAGTTACGAGTACGCGAGAGACCGAAGCGCAACGCTAACTCATCGTTATCACGAAACGGTTGGCCATTATTTTCCCCGATGATGCTACGACTTGCCCCCCCCTCTCCCGCCTGTGTTCTCCACAAGTGCACGCGGTAGTGTCTGTACACGCTTCCTGCATGCCCCCCCCTCCCGCCCCGCGTTTGTACAACGTCCACGCGAGCGCATGCTCAACTGCGTGTGGGAGTTGAAGGTAAACGGGGGTGTGATCGCGCTCAGTGGACACACTCACACAGTAAATGGGACACACAACGATGGGATCGCCAGTTACGTGGGCGCTCATCAACAAAAGGATCTTTTATCAACCAGCGTCAAAGCGCAAATTCATTCGCGTTACGCCCTTCCGGTTGCCACTAATCGATGATGCTCATATAGCTTCGACCAGGCTGTGCGACACTAAGTACAATAAATACGAGCCTTTTGCGTGTGTATACGAACATGTGGCATACACGGATGCATGCGGCTGAACGGTATCGTGTTTTATGCCGCGGATATTATGGGCCGGTTGTATCGGTGTAGGCGCCCGATATGGTTTCAATGTGTGAACTTTTGACGCCCCGTACCATCATTCCTCGGTTGCACGCTGCATCCACCCTCGCACCCCCATTCGCCGTCACCCTTTCCTCCCTCAATCGCCCGAAACGCTTTCCTCATCCCTCTGGCACACCGCTCCTAGTGGTCTCATCCATGTGTACGCACTTCGGTGGTTAATTTCCAGTCAAATTTCATTACTTGACCGGCAAGCGGCTGGATGGCTCCGGGACACATTCCCGTTTATATATATATGCCTGTATACGGATACCCGCTTCTATATTACCGCTATATGCATCCCGTTTGCAGCCAGCAATGCACTCCAGTCTCTCGGCTATTCATGATTACACAATCAATACTATATATATATATGTGTGTGTGTGTGTGTGTGTGTGTGTGTGTGTGTGTGTGTGTATGTGTGTGTGTGTGTGTGTGTGTGTGTGTGTGTGTGTGTGTGTGTGTGTGTGTGTGTGTGTGTGTGTGTGGGTGTATCTATATGGGCTGTCCCGTTGGAAAAGAATTCATTAAATATCCTTATAAATAAAAAAAACCTTTCTTGATAACATCATCAATGGGACAGGGAAGATAGAAATTAAAAGTTTAAGAAAATAAGCGAATGTACTTAACGGGTCTCTGCATAATTTTAGGCCCTAAAAAACAGGTCGATTATCGATATTTATCTCTGATGGAAGTATTGAGATAACGAGGTCGGGATTTTACATGCAATTAATTCATAGTCTTGACAAGTTGACGTTTTTTTTTTTATTGAAAAATATTGATAAATTAGGACGGTTTAAGGTAGTAGTCTCGCCAAGGCGTTTTTCTATAGATTTTTTATTTATTTTGAGGATTCACTTAGAACACTATGAAATGATAACCTGCAAAATTTCAAAAGGATTCACCGTTCCATTTTCAAGATATTGGCAATCAAAGACTTCATGGTTTTACACGTGTTCTTATGGGGATCAGTGGAAAGTTTTATATTTCAGGCAATAACTTCGAAACTTTTCTACAGATTTTTTTCTAATTCACAATTACAGAGGAACATATGATAAAGTGAGTAAAAAAAATCATGAATTTTGACCGTCTAGTTTCAGAGATATAGCGATTTAAATTAAGGCCTTAGGCCACTCTAGGATTTTGCGAAAATCGATTTTTTTTGTTAAAAGTATACTTCAGTATCTATAAAATTATATTCCAAAAGATTATGGGTGTGAAAAATCGCTAAGTACTCGATTTTCGAATTCTAGCCCAACCCCTCTTGATTCATGTCGTGACTTTCTACTAACTTTAAACGCGTTTATCTCAAAACTACATTTTTCAAGTCGGCCGGACTCATAACTCAAACAAATTTTAACCGATTCACTTGAAATTTTAACTGTATATTTGGAATTACATTTTCTGAGGCACTACTTAGGATTTTTTAAATTATATTGCATAGTTCCTTTTTTATAAACAATTTTCTGACGATTTTCTCATGGCATTTTATACTTTTTGTTTTAGAAATGCGGCAGTTTGACAAAAAACATTATATCAAAAAAATCCTACGCACTTTTATAGCTATTCTTATATATAATCGATAAAATTTTAGCGCCTCATCATAACTCGAAATCTATAGCAGCTGTTGGTCCGGCCGTTGACCTTCCAGAAATAAAGGCTTCATCGGAAAAATGCTACACAGTCGCCATTTTGACATGTATCACTGTGAAAATATAATTGTGTATAGTCAATTACGTGTATAATAAAACCCCTATTTTGTAAGTCCGATTTATTTTATAGTTTCACTGAAAAAAAATCATAAAATATGCCCTTTTTTGGTCTCTCGAGTGGCCTAAGGCCTTAAGCACTGTCTAGCGACGCTAGCGCCACGAAGCGACTGGAGTAGGCTAGAACTAGATTACAGTAGTGTGTGCATATCCGTATACGCAGAGTATCTACGCATTAGTAGCCGCAATGGATAGTCTGATACAAAAGTGAGGGTTAGGTAAACATTATATTAGGCATTTTCATCATTACTTTATAAGTTTTTACATCCCGATAAAATGTACAACCTACATTATAAGAATATTTCGCAATATTTCGAAGCTTTCATCGATTGAGCGGAGAATAAACTTTTCAACGTGACTGTGGCGAGACTACTACCTCGCAATGAAAAATGTAATTTTAGTATAATAATAAAAGTTTCGTTCGGCCGAATACTTTTTCGCGGTTTTGAGAATTACGAAAATGGCAAGCTCTAGGAAAAAAGTTGGATTTTCCGCAAAAAAAAAAACAACTTTAAGCATTTGCTATTAACAAATGGATGAAGATATAAAAAAATGTAAGCTACGATTTGTCTGAATTTGAAGTGAATCGGACGAATTGCTTTTGAGTGACCCTTTTGGACGGACCTTCACACAAATCCTCATGACTCGGTCAATTTTTCGAATTTTTACAATTGTTCATGTTGATAATGTAATTGTGGGCCTATAATAATAATTTTTTTAAACTTCTTCTTTTCAGTGTCCCTTGGTTTTACGTGGCCGACCCTCAGTAGCTATCAATTATTATTATTATATTGCATGAACAATGCAATTTTTTCAAATGCTTTTTCGTTTACTTAAATGCTCGAAGCTAAACACCCGATGAAACTGTCACGTTTGTGTGACCTTGACGCCTCACCCAGCAAAATTGACGATATACCATATTTAATTTCCTCCTCAAGATTTTACAACTTTAGTTTGAACATTTTTTTCGATCACGGAGTCCTTTGACATCTTCTACCATTCCGTTTCAAATGGAACACCCTGTACACGTATATCTGCAAGCTCTACGTTTGCAAAGCTCACAGCGACATTTGCGATATGCATACACGTGTCTAATACGAAAATGTCACATGCAAAAAAATATATATATATGTATATATACATGTAAATCGACGTTCTGACGGAACTTCAATTCCGCGTTTTATCCCCAACCCTCAACCCACCCGTCCGCTCAGCCGCGCGCACTTTGTTCAGCACGAAATACCCTCGATAAAATTTTACCGATAAAATTTCCCGCGTATCGACATCCTCGTGTATTTCGCATCTGAATGTGTAAAATTTACAAGGTGCGCGCGGGCAAGCGTACTTTCGCGGTTGCGGGAGTGGGTTGGAAGCACATTGGCTAAAATATTTTACAATATGCAGAATATTTTGCGGCCGCGTGGGTATCCTGTATACACATGACGTATGTATAACCGTATAAGCGGTATGTACTTATTCCGACGCGCATACATGTGTATGCATTTGTGTATACGCGTAATCGAGGAGCATGTCAGTCAGGCAGTGAACATTATTGTAACACAGTTGTTGGGAAGCATGAAGGGGTTCGCAGGTGCATATCAAGGGAGTGATGATACGGGAGGTCGTATGGAAGTGCGCCGCAAAATGAGAGAACGGGCAAAGGGGGTGGACGCGGGGGTGGGGGGGAGGTGCGGTTGAAGAGGCGAAACGATGATGACGCACACGTTTGCAAAGGGAAACGTCATATTAATGGCCCACTGTGCGATTAACAGTTCACCCGAGGGGGAAATCACTTGATCGTGTTTTTTTTTTTTTTTCCCCCTCGTTTCAATGATTGCGCGTATGATTGACGACACAGCCATTTTTTTTATTTTTGACAGTAGCGTAATAACGAATTTGAAAAAGCGTCGATTTATTGGTAGAGTAAACTGGGTACGGTCGTAACAGTTTTCCGTTGATCGGCCATAACGTTGCAATTATGTTATTAAGACGTGTTAATAAAATTCTTTATATCAAAGACTGGACTGGCTTTCAAATGGAAATCACAATTAGGTGCCTATTTCTTTAACCCTTCGTGTGAGCACATCATTTACGACTGAGCGTTGTGAGCACTGGGGCTTTTAGGGAAAAGTCAAGTTTTTGGAGTTTTTCAGGCTTTGAAAAAATCTGACAAAATTCTGGGTTACTTCTTGAAGTGTCGACTACATGGCCCAGAAGTTGTTAAAGTCACAAGTTTAAATCCGATATTAATGAAAATTCAAGAATAGTCGAAAAAGTGGAAAAAAAACGACAGTTTCAAATTTCGACTGTTCCTTAAAAGACCCAGTGCTCACGAGAAGGGTTAAAGGGGGAAAACCCTTTAGACGCCCGAAAATGAGTAATTTTTTATGAATTTTTTTAAAGGTGATAAAATAATCGCATCATTTTAAAATTTTGACATTATCTTATTACAACTTTTAAGTGTTAATTTTTTTTTTACCAACAACATGGCGGTGTTATAAGGCGTCTTTTGCATGATATCGAAAAGTGCACAATTTGTCTGATTTTTTTTTCTATTGATCTGAAACAGAAATGGAAAATATTTTTCGATTATTGACATGCGTAGGGAATGGATATACCTATAAATATATAGAAAAAGTATAAAATTAAAAATTAAGTAGGCTTTTCAATCAAATTTTCATATTTTTGGTCATCTTCTCGACAATTTTTACCTCAAAAAAGTAACTTATTTACGCGATAGCCTTAAAACTTTAGGTATATCCTTCCGATAATGTTACAGTGAGAAACCTCGAAAAATTTTGGCCAGATCGATCGATGACTTTTTGAGCGATAACATGAGCAGTTTTTGAAACTGCAGTCTCACGATAATCGCGTTAAAAGTTTTCCTAGTTCACAGCATGCGGTCCCGGCACGCTCTCGACTCTGTGCTATAACTTCCAGTGACCAAGAAACGTAACCTACAAATACACAGTTGCTTGTTTACTAAGCTCTAAAGTTCACTAATTATTCAGACGATCACTCAATACTCAAACTGTTATATCAACGAAGTAATATCACAATGAAATTGATCAAAAATACATATTTTTGAACGAAAAAACTCAATGGGCTCCTCTGCGAGCGTCAGTTTTGCGGATTGGATTTGTACATTGTATTTCAACTGGTAATGCCGATTAGAATCCAATGTACGAGCGTGACATTTTAGTATAATAATCCAACGACTAATAGGGATCCAATCAGGGTTGGGCAAAATTTAATTGCTACGTAACTAAAGATTAACAGTTAATTAATTGTTAATCACGACTATAAAAATTAACAATTAATTAATTTCAATAATGAAAACTCGCGATTGGAAACTAATGAATTTTCAATCTTTTTGGTGTATTTGATTAAAAACTAACAATTAAAACTGATTATTGTATAGGGCGCAGCGTAAGCCTACAAAATCAAAACAAACACGTCGTATCTGATATTTGTAAAGTTAAATAGGTTCATTGTTAGTTTTAATTGTTTCTTAGAACAATTTAAAAAGTTAATTGCAATTGTTTTAATTGCGAGTTGCAATTAACATAGATTAATCCAAATAAATTAATTTCAGTATGCAATAATTAGTTTATTGCAATTACTTTTTTTAGTCAATTAATGAAATGATTGTAAATTTAATTGATTAACGCCCAACACTGGATCCAATGCGTAACTCATTGGAGCCCTATTAGGAAGTAGGGAAAAGTATGGGGGTCCAATTGGATCCCTACCACAATTTCTGCACGAGTAGTGCAGAAGCTTGCAGAGACAAAATTTCCCTCTAAGATTAATTCGCAGCCGTTCGAATTGAATCGGCACGATTTTTTTTTTCTTTTACTTTTCGATCCCTCGAGATACACTTCCCGCGGGAGCAAGGCAGAGTACGGGAATAGAAAACGTTTTAATTTAAGCCATCGTCGTCGTCGTCGTCGTCGTCGCCGTAGAAAATTAAGGGTGCGATGTGATTTAGAACGACAAAGTTGCTGCCTCGGTCGTTCACCGCTGTACTTAAACGTACATACGCGTGCACGCACACTTGTAACCTTTCTGTTACAAGAAACTTTATCCATCGGAGGTTACCCAGGGGGAAGGTTAGTCCGTACGATATGGATATACATACACCGCGCTACCGGTGCTAGTTCGAGATTGTACGAACAAATGCCAAGTACCCGCGAACGTGTGCAGGGTCGGAAAAAGGTAAGAGCGTGTGTGTGTGTGTGTGTGTGAGAGAGAGAGAGAGAGAGAGAGAGAGAGAGAGAGAGAGAGAGAGAGAGAGAGGGCGAATAAAAGGAGATGAGAGAGACCGAAAAGGGGAAGAAAGACCTGTGGGAAAACGCTGTGAGAGTATAGAGCAGAACTGGTTGGTGTTAAGCGAGTGAGAAAGAGGGTAATTCAGGGGTGAAACCGAGCGAGAGATCTCTGGTGTGTGCAGCCAGCGATGTAGAGAATTTATCGCGCTCCGGAACTAATTAAGTCCCCTTAAATCTCAAATGGTTCGTTCGCACCCGTGAGAGGGAGAGAGAAAGAGAGAGAGAGTGAGAGAGAGAGAGAGAGAGAGAGAGAGAGAGAGAGAGAGAGAGAGAGAGAGAGAGAGAGAGAGAGAGAGAGAGAGAGGAGACCCGCTCACGAAACGCGGATTTTCCTCAACGGACGGAATTTTCTACTTGTTTGAATTCAAGAAACGTGTTTTTTATTACTCCAGTCACACAGACACACTTATATATATATATATATATATATATATATATATATATATATAAGAATAGTCTGACCTCTTTATATCTATATAATATTATTTATCGCCATATTTAGCTGTTTGGAGGATGTACCTTTAATCAGCATTAAAAAATCAATGATTTTAGCGATAGATGGTTCTTAAAATTACCTTCATGTAAATATTTTTATATCTAAATGATTTTGAATATACGGATATGAGGATGATTTTTTTTCGATGAAAATTAACAAAATGGTGGCCACTTCAAAATGAAACTGTCAAATTGGGACTTTTTTCGACGGTTTTTCGTTAATAAAAGTGTGACATTTTCAAAAACAAAAAAAAAACGCTACCGTACGACGTTAAGGAATGGTGTGAAAGTACCATTGGAGTACCTTTAATAAAAATTAAAAAATCAATGATTTTAGCGATACATGGTTCTTAAAATTACCTTCATGTAAATATTTTTATATCTAAATGATTTTGAATATACGGATATGAGGATGATTTTTTTTCGATGAAAATTAACAAAATGGTGGCCATTTCAAAATGAAACGGTCAAATTGGAACTTTTTTCGACGGGTTTTCGTTAATAAAAGTGTGACATTTTCAAAAACAAAAAAAAAACGCTACTGTACGACGTTAAGGAATGGTGTGAAAGTACCATTGGAGTACCTTTAATGAAAATTAAAAAGTCAATGATTTTAGCGATAGACGGTACTTAAAATTACCTTCATGTAAATCTTTATATATTTAAATGATTTTGAATATACGGATATGAGGATGATTTTTTTTCGATGAAAATTAACAAAATGATGGCCATTTCAAAATTAAGTGTCAAATTGGGCCTTTTTTCGACAGTTTTTTGTTAAAAAAAAGTGTGACATTTTCGAAAACAAAAAAAAACGCTCCTGTACGACCTTAAGGAATGATGTGAGAAATGACGTGGCAAAATTTGAGACGGATAGCTTGAAAACTCGTCGTTTAAAATCTTCCAACGTTTTGAAAAACGACGTTTCGAGAAAAACGTCGTTCACCAGAGCCAGGTCTCACGCAGCTATGGTCGAATCCCTTTTTCTAAGAAAGACTGTAGCGACCGGAATAATTCCAATTTCGCGACAAAAATTTAACAGCATGTTTTTGGTCCATATTTTTGGACAATGCAAAAAAAACGATTTTCCAAAAATATTACACTGAAATGGTCCCTTAAGAAATCCGGACAAAACGCGTATCATTTTAAGGCTTACAGTGCGAAAAAAATATTTAATTTAAATAGGATCTATTTAAATCAAATAGGTTTTTTCCTTGTCTCACAGCCTACTACGACCCCATTTGTTTCAAATATATATATTTTTTTGTTCAAGCTATTCTTTTTAAATATTAAATATATTCAAATTAAATGAATAAAGATAAAATACGACATATCGCATAAATACGAGAAAGGAATATAGGTTCATAACATAAAAGCGTGGTGAGAAAAAGTTAAATTATTTTGCTTATTTTTTCACTAACTGTTATTTGGAAAAAAAAAGAAAGGTATCGTCGTGCCTTTTATTAACAGGCGCGAATATTTATGTATAGAAAAACTGAGCTTTTTCCTCAACTGCAGAATGTTACGACAGTCTTCTAATAAAAACAAAGTCATGAGATTTTTGGGAGACTGAATCGTGTACTATTTTTCCGTCTGTCTCTTTCGTCTTATACGACCAGATGCAACCAAATCACAGATTTATTGGGAATAAATCAAATATTTAGTTATTAGACGATATTAAATAGATCTTGATTTGAATGAATATATTTAAAATAAATCATTTTAATAATGGAATGCAATAGCAAAGATCTGATTTCACGAAAAATCTCGTTATCTCAAATTTAAAAGAAATCAGACGCATCGAGTTAATATCGAAAGAATTTTTCTGTCAATGTAGCAGTGCGGCGAGTCACCCCCCTGTCCTGGCCTATCTACATTCATGCATGACTCGATAGAAATATAGTTGACAATACTCTACACACTAATTTAAAAAAGAAAAAAAAAAGAAACTTTCCATACCTTCGTGCAGATTATTCTGAACAGCTCTCCAGACTCTGTTGTAGCTCATTTCCATATTCGCAAGGCACACCCGATCAATGTACTCAAGAACGTAGAAGCTCTTGCGAACTCTTGAATATTCGCCGATCAATATACGTACACATACTCAGCGATACAACAAACTATTTTCTTGCCAGAAGTTGTGTCCCAATCGCGCGAACGTGAATGGTAATGGAAAAATATGCGCTTAATAATTTGTGCATTTGAGACGAGGAGGGGTGGGGGGGGGGGGAGGGGGGTGGCTGCAACGCGCGGTTTCTATAAATAATTACGTTTGAACGAGCGAGTATAATCGCGTATACATTGTCGGTTGCGTTAGAAGTTTGAAAAGTTTTGCGGTAATACATGGGTAAATTACAGGTCCGAGAAGTAAAGCGGCGTGTATGATGTCGTTGCTTGAAAACTTCGATGTTGCATATGCGATTGTAATTGAACGTTTCGAACGAAACTCTGTTTTTTTTTTTTTTTTTTTCCACGGAACCCAATTAGTTATTCATGCATTTCGTCCTCGCCGCTATACTAGCTGATCAATAGAGCGCTCACGTTTCTCGCATAAAGTATCGCTGTCTCGGTAACCATTGCTCGCGAAATACGCAGATGTGACTCGAGGCGAAACACCGAGACGTTGACTACACGCCCTTGTTACAACGCAATCCAGTACAATGGTGCTTTGAAGAAGAAAAAAAAAACGCAATCGCAACGGTCAAGATCATAATTGAATGGCTATTTGAAAGGAGCCTTGGCACAGTAGGTATATGGGTCGTGTCGAGCATTACCTTTGGATCGAAAATTCGAAGAATGTTCGTAACTATTCGTATCGTTTATTCTGCATCGCAGGGAGAGCTAATTTGGGCTTGGGTAACGGCGAAATTCATTTAGTTGATATTTAAGAGCAATTATCGCGAGAGAAAAATATCATTTTCCTCTCGCAAAATTGTAGGAAATTGTAGGAAAAATGTAGGACAAAACAATTTTCTTACAATTGTCCAACAAGTAAAAACGCTGCGGATGCTGCTTTCGGGATCTATTTGGTGCAAATTTCTGTGATATTATGATAAGTATTAGGGCAATTTGTGATTGGGCTGGTACCAATCCTAAACGATGCAATTTTGTGAAAGGAAAGCTTATTTTGAAGGCTGGGCACATTTCAAAATGTGGTAAAGTTAGTGTTAGTATTGTTTGCAAACGTCTCACACTGCCAAGAAAAAAAATTAATTCTAGTAGGATCTAATTAAATCAAATACGTTTTTTCCTTGTCTCGCGGCCTACTACGACCCTATCTATTTCAATTTTTTTAAAATTTGTTTAAGCTATTCTTTTTAAATATTGAATATATTCAAATTAAATAAATAAAGATAAAACACGATATATCGTACGAATACGAGAAAGGAATACAGGTTCATTACATAAAAGTGCGGTGAAAAAAGTTTAAATTATTTATCTTTTTTTTTCACTAACAAGGCTGTTTGTTGGAAAAAAAGGTATCGTCGTGCCTTTTATTAACTGGCGCGACTATTTATGTATAGAAAGACTAATCCTCTTTTCCACTGCAGAATATTACAACAATCTTCTAATGAAAACAAAGCCATGAGATTTTTACCGTTTACCATTTCGTGTACCATTTTTCCGTCCGTCTCTTTTGTTTTATACTATTAGATGAAACCAAATCACAGATTTATTAGGGATAAATAAAATATTTATTTATTAGACAATATTAAATAGACCTTGATTTGAATAAATAAATATATTAAAAACAAATAGTTTTCATAATGGAATGCAATAGGAACAATTTGATTACACGAAAAATCTAGTTAATTTAAAAAAAATCAATTCACGCATCTAGTTAATACCAAAAGAATTTTTATGTCAGTTCAATCACGAAATAATCCCCATGAGATTGATGATTTTAAATTATTTACTCTTGCAAAGCTGGGTTGGAAGAAGAATGCAAACACATCATTGCGACTTTACTGTATTGTAATCGGTAAGTCCAACCTCTCATTCTCAATACCTTTCATTATTTGGCAGAGAAAATTTAGTTATTTTTAAATGTTTCTCAATTTTCCATTACAATTTCCGATCATTCCTTCACAGCACACTTTAATGCCTGAATTCACTTTTGAACATTTTTACGGCTTTCATCCAGGCATCTAATTGACCTGTTTTTCCACTTTTCGAACATAATTTACCATGTACAAAAATCGTTTCCCTGCAATAAGAAAGTTGTGGAAACGCACTTCCAACTCCTTTCCAAGTCCTTTCGCAATCTTTCATAGCACATTTGATGTTCCTGCGATTGTTTTTAACAAACTTCGCAAATTCCATTTTCACCGATATTTACGTTTTTTTTTCCCAACAATTAAATACTTTCATCGTACGGCTACGTATAATTTCTATTGAAGGCTTTGCCCTAAGTACAGTTTGATTTTCCGCCACCAGATGTCATATCGCCATATTCGACAGCACCCAATACGTATATAGCATACATACGTAGACCATTTTATACATATATATATACTTCCGTCCATATCTCCATAGGTATCCATTCTCATGGTCTCTTATCGCCATTACATAAATCGAAACGTTGCATGCGCGCGTCCTGAAGTTATATGTTCACGCTTAATGGACACGTTTCTCGGGGATACCGAGTGTGAGCGAGTCATCGATACGGAGAACACGTTTTCGCCTCGTACACTTTATAACCTGATGGATATTAGTATCGCGGCGGGTGATCGACGGGCGGCGAAGTGGGGGCGGGAGGGGGAGGCGGTTTGAGCGACCGAAAGTGCGACTGCAGCAGTAACAACATCGTGTACATCGTATAAGCGCCAAGTAAAACAGTTTGCCGCGCTTACACACAACCGTGTACCTGATGCCTGCGTGTGCACAGAGCGAACGTGAACAGTACCTGTAGCTCGAGGGTAGATATATTTTGAACGACGAAGCTCGAAGCGGTCGGATAGCAGCGGGAAAGTGCACTGCCTATAGAGTGTGCAACGGTGTGTGCATCGTGGCAAGGATATCACAGGTACGTTGTAAAATACACGAACTACAATACCTGTAGAGCTTTTCGTATAAATATGCTTCGCACGGATCGTTACATGGAAAATCGAATTGTTTCGAAACCTCCACGACGTCTTTTTTTTTCTTCTTTCTTATTACTGACAATTGTATTTCATAATTGATCACATTGAAACGACCATTCGAAATTAATTTGTTATCTTCTCGAGGCAACGATATCCAAAATGTGCGCGTCTATTTTATAATTCAAGAACGAAGAATGCGAGACAGGACTTTTGTTGAGGCATTAGTCACCGGTGAACTTCTGGAAACTGGTCAGACGGTGACTGCGGAACGCTACAGCCGACGATTGAACAAACTGAGCGAAGAACTTGATCAGAAAAGGCTATTTACTGGGCAAGGAAGCATAGGCAGATCATACTGCTGCATGACAACGCCCCGAGCAGAAATTTGTTCAGGGTGAAATCCGGACCGGATCAGGCTGCCACAATAGCAAATCCGGGCCGGATCAGGCAAATTTAGTCCGGCCCTGATCAGGGATGTAACGCTTTTGCAAATTCAGGTCCGGATCAGGCACCTTATCAGGCTCTGATCAGGCGCTTTATCAAGCCCGGATCAGGCACCTTACCAGGCTCGGATTAGACACTATATCTGGCTCGGATCAAGGAACTTATATGGCCCGGATCAGGTGCCTCATCCTGCCTGAGACATGCGTGTCATCTGGCTCAATCATTTGATTAATTTTTTGTTTAAAAATAGATCAACATTTATCAAATTATTATCGCAGTTACACGTTATCAAGTTTACTAACGTTATTAAAAATATGAAACATATGAAAACATTTTTTTAAAGTTTAAGTTTTTATTTTACTTGACTTGATCGTTTAGTTTTTGTTCCGGTTTTGGCGATGACCGTCCCAATCCTTCCGGTCCAATCTGTCTGGCGCAAATCATGCGTGCCTGATCAGGGCGCCTTATTGATACCTGATAAGACTTCTATCCGGCGCAAATCAGGCGTGCCTGATCAGGGGGCCTTATTGATCCCTGCTCAGGCCCCTGTCCGGCTCAAATCAGGCGTACCTGATCAGGGCGCCTTATTGATCCCTGATCCGGCCCTGATGGATCCTCAGGCAGCCTGATTAGATTTCTGCTCGGGGCTCGACCTCACGTTGCTCGCGCGACTCAGAAGACCCTCTTGAACTTGGGATGGGAAGTTCTCCCGCACGCGGCATATTCACCAGACTTGGCCCCATCCGGCTACCGTTTGTTCCGGTCAATGCAGCACGCCTTAGTGGATAAACAGTTCAACACGCTGGACGATGTGCGTAAATTCGTCGATGACTTTATCGTCTCGAAGCCTGCAAGTTTCTTTCGCGACGGAACCCGTATGTTACCTGTGAGATGGCGCAAGCCATAGAAAACGATGGACAATATTTCCAAGATTAAGTTCGTTGTTCTCTATTTTTTTATATTAAATAAATTTGCTGAAAAATCTGTAAAAATTAAGTCATACACGTAATATATTCAAACATGGGATATGCGTGGCGTGTTTGGCTATCTATTATCCCCAAAGCAATTATTGTAAAAGGCTTGACCATATAGATATGGTTAATTCAGTACTATCACAAAATCGCCACAACCCAAACGTACCAATGTTGTATAGTGTACGTTAGGTTCTCGTCAGGCGTAACTTGTACTTATGAAAAGTGTCTGTTCGAAAAATAAATATGGTAATGTTTACTTATAGCGAAGTCGTAAATCATATGCCGATGGAACAAATACGGCTTAGTAGTTTTGAAAACTACGCGTTCCTCACAAACTTTTACATGCAATGTTTGTCGCATTGAAAAAGTAGGATATCAGTTCAACGCTTCATTTTGTATTCCACCTTCTGTTCTTGTAGGACACATATTGCTATCCGTGTAGCAGGTCGTGTCATATAATACGGTACAAATCACTGTAAACATCGTCGCAAATCACAAGCAAAACTTTTTTCGTTGATGTACATATATTTTAGTCTGGAAATCTGCGAATATATGAAAACCTTTGAGCGGGTTATCGCAGTGCTAGGGCCTAGGCTACCGGATCGAACCGATTAAATGCGAAAAATCGGGACTACCCGTGTAGAAATTTCTTAGGGATACCTAAGTTTCGATCGGATCCCGATCGGGATATGATACGGATTACCTAGAAGGGGTATCCTTTTCGGAATCCAGATAGCACCCACTACGTAGCACAAGATCGAGACGTGGTGGCAAGCATTTGAAATACGTATTAAATGCATTTTTCTTAGCAAATTAAATACATATTAGTTCGAACGATCTCCATTTAATTTAAATATAATTACTTAGAATAAATATCCTATATCAATTTGCTCGAGGAAATATAAGTCTTTCAAGGTCTACATATTGTTTTTTCGAATGTTTAAATTAAATGTAAACAATTTTGTTCGAAATTCTGTTATTAAAATATATAAGTTTTGACAGTTATACTGTAGCACCAATATTTACCTAATCTTTTTCAAATCCTTGAATAAATGATTTCAGAAAACGTTCAGCGTCTTCAGCTGATACGGATCGGTATCGCCTAATGATTTTTACATTCATCCCTGTGATCCGATTCGATATCGAACTAGATCTTGTTCTAGAAGTTCAGGATTTTAGCCTGGATCCTATGCAAAATTTCTATGGGGATTCTACCTAAAGTCCTTAATAGTTCCGGATTAGTATCCTGGCTGAAATCCGATTTGCAAGCGTTACATTTCGCTCCCGGCACCGATCCAATGTCTGACTGGATCCCGCTTTAGAAACCAGGATCCTAGTCCGAATCGGACTGTACCCATGACAATATTTCTGCACGGGTACACTTTTGGGTCTCACACATCCGACCAAATTTTCAAAGCCCTGACATCGCGAGACCCTTGACGTCATAGATACGGCCGTGGTACGTAAATTCATATTGGTCCTTTCCCTACCATTTGCCTCTGGACAGACCCTCAGTCATAGATTTGCTACTGAATTGTAAAAGTCGTTATACAAGCATGGGTCTTCCAAACCCAAGTGTGTACGAATCGATCGAAAGCACAACATTCGTACATCCTTTCTTTTTCCACTAATTCGATTTGAAATAAGTTATATTGAATAAATGTGAACGACTTTATTATAATCTTTCGATATAAACCATTCTTTAATTTATAAGTGTGATTTTGCTATGAAAGTATTACAGAATACGTATACTCGCTATACGTAAATAAATAAATGGGTGTATAAATAAGTAACAAAAAAAAAAGAATTGAAAAAAAACGACCCGTTTTTTGGGGCCCAAGTTTATGTAGACCCGTTAACATTTCTCAAACGCCTTCGAGCCCCTTTGAGCGTCTGTCAGACGTCTTTGAATGTGCCACAAACTTCCGTCAAGTATCTCCTGAACTTTTCTAATCCTTTCAACACTCTTCCAAACTGAGAAACATTAATAACAACAAAAACAGTAGTATTAAGAGACGTGGTCTGATCGATTCGGTCTGGAACAGGCCACATACGTACGGATAGATGTATAGTCTGTGCGATCGTTGCGTCGGCACGGATAGTAAATGCACGTTGCGGTAAACCATTGAACCGAGCCGCAGAGAAATAGCGTGTGTAGAAATTTATTATACGTTTAGTTTAGGTGTGTTGTGGCGTCGAAGTGTACGGGCGATACCCGTGAAATGCGTACAGTAGTTGTCTATCCACACCGCGTTAACATGGATAGGTATATACAGGGTGAGGCACATAAAGTGTTACAGAGCAATAACACTCAAACTATTGATCATATCCAGTAATGTTTCAGACAAAATTTCAGTGTTTGAGAAGGCCGTCACACTGGACCATCTTATTTTTTTTTATCGATGGAGGCGCTGAAGCTACGTCAAGGTCAACTCCACTTTTTTAAATGGAACCATGTATTTTTTTTTTCGATGACATTATTACCGATTTTAAGACGAATTCAGCGACCTACAACACAAGGTCATTCTAGTCACGAAAAGTATGAAAATAGTCGAAAAATCGAAAAATATCGGAATAATCACTTTCAAAGGATCCATTAACCTTGGTTTGGGTCTACCTACAGAAGATGCTCGAAGTGATGACCCTCGACTTGTAAACACTTGTTTGATCGCTGATTTCATTTCTTACGATACCAATGTTTCTTATCGGCAGCAAGTACGCATTTTCTGTTGAGATATCAGTTAGTCACGCATTACCTTCTAATGTGAGTACATCGGATGGCGAAAATGAACTTTTTATGGGGTTTTGTCAAAGAACGCGTAATGGCGGTAGCACCTACCACGCCTGACGACATGAAAGAAAGAATACGCCGGCCATGTAACGAAATTACACCACAAATGTTGGCTGAAGTTAGACGGCCTTTTCATCAGCGAATTAACAAGTGCTTACAAGGCGAGGGTCATCACTTCGAGCATCTTCTGTAGGTAGACCCAAACCAAGGTTAGTGGATCCTTTGAAAGTGATTATTCCGATATTTTTCGATTTTTCGACTATTTTCATACTTTGCGTGACTAGAATGACCTTGTATTGTAGGTCGCTGAATTCGTCTTAAAATCGGTAATAATGTCATCGAAAAAAAAATACATGGTTCCATTTAAAAAAGAGGAGTTGACCTTGACGTAGCTTCAGCACCTCAACCGATAAAAAAATAGGGTGGTCCAGTATGACGGCCTTCTCGAACACTGAAACTTTTGTCTGAAACATTTTTGGATATGATCAATAGTTTGAGTGCTATTGCTCTGTAAGACTTTATGTGCCTCACCCTGTATATATACATACATATATATATATACACGTGTAAGCCGTTCAGATCCGCGTTTAACATGTACAAATATATCGTTCGTCCTTCCTGACAAACTAAATGGCGTAACCCTCGTAATTTTCTTCGGCAAATGGTGTGAGTTATGTCCTGGCTAAAAGTGAACGGTTCATATTCATTTAATCGATTTTCTACATGCGCTTTGTGATATTAGTACACTACCAAAAAAAAATATTTATTTAAATAGGATGTATTTGAATCAAATAGGTTTTTTTCTTTGTCTCACAGTCTACTACGACCCTATTCGTTTCAAATATATATTTTTATTTGTTTAAGCTATTCTTTCTAAATATTAACCCTACAACTACAAACCCATTTTTTCTATCTTTAAACTGCAAACCGGGGTAAATGTTTATCCAACGATTTTCTTGTTCGTAAAATCGTTCTATAAGCAGTAATGAGACTCGTAAGTACATGAATCGCTTTGTTTTTTCATGCAGAAGAGAAAGGTGAAAAGCAAGTTCAATTTCATTAGACTTTAGTCGGTGAAAAATCGATTTAAATACCTGAAAATGTTTAAAAAAACAACCAAAACGTTATTTTGCAAAAAAAAAATCATATCCGTTGTTCTAATGAACCGATTTTCAAATTTCAGACGCGGTTGTAACGAGGACACATCAGACTTCTAGAAAAAGAAAATCATCACGATGTTTTGCCAAAAAAGTCTATTTATTTGGGACTCTGAAAATGCAAAAAAATGGGGAGCTGATGTATGGAAAAAGTCAATGAAAAAGCCATGAAATATTAGTTTCTAAGTATATTTGTTTGGTTTTTGCTATGCGAAATATGAAGAAAAAAAAATCTCGGCATCTTCCTCCGACTCGGATCCGCTCATTGGCTCTAAATTGTCATCCTCATCCGAAACAATATCGATTGCCGATTCTCTGGCAATCTCGAATTGCATCGATGCTTCCATCAGTGTATCGACGCTCCTCAAATTATATTTTTTCGCCATTATCTGGCGACCCTCGTTTAGGTACCCCATAATACGCTATCGCCGATTTCTGCTCGGGGAAGGAGGCCTTTGTTTTGCGGATTAAACGCGGCTCGAAAATTTTTATTTTCTTTTCGGACGTCACTTTTTGAGCCACCCTCTATATATTATATATGGAAGGAGAGATCGAGCATGGAGGTGAATTTACGTTGATTTCGACACGGCGTTAGTTACAATTGTGCAACGGAGCAAATGTCTATGCTCCTCTCCGCGGTGCGGGTGGTAAAGTGTAATGCGAGCAACCGCCTCTCTCGCTAATAATTTATCCAATGGTCGGATTAGATCGGTATAGCGTGCAGCCACGTCGCGGTCCAATATCCGGTCGTTCTCGACGGCCTAGTAATATAAATGTCTATATATGTACACACGCATGTGTGTGTACATGTGTGATCATGTATGTTTCCCTGTTTATACGCTTACATTTGACAGTCGTGACGAGCAGGCTCGATCACATTTGGTCGAAAATACGAGCTTCACACTGCGCTCTTCTCCGCAGTCTGCTGTCCCGCGCCAACACCTCTTAATTGTCTTACGATATCCCCCGCTCGTTTGCAAGAATGTGCGATGACGCTCGTTAGAGAATACGCTACCCGAAGAGGTTGATACATTCGAAGAATGGCGGTCACTGGTCAGCATCATAGGGTTGAATGAATATCCCAACAAATCCAATAGAATTTTTATTTGCAATGCAATAACCCAAGAACCATTAAAACAATTATCCATGCAATAATTGAACATCTTGCACAATATTTACCGAAACAAAAATCTGAACTTATAATTCATTACATTAAAACGAAAATCCAAAATCCATTTGTAATCCTCTCGAAGAATCGCTCCAAAATGTAATTCTGTATTTCATATTTTGAGAAAGAAGAATTGAGGGTATTTTTCTTTCTTCGAACTGCCAATCGTCATCGACGCGGTCAAAGAATCCAACCACGATCAATCCATAGCGATCTTCATTAATCTGATCACAGTTAGTATCTCGGTCACTATTTGCTCGGCATTCATACTGATATGAGCCAAGATATTTTCTATTATGTAAACGAGATCATATCGGGCCTCGTTTGCGTCAATTATTGCATACTTCGGCCTGTCAGGATCATCGAAATTCACGCGCGAACTACGAAAAATAAATACAATAAAATAATGAGATCAAATGGGAAAATTGAGTAAGTTAGGAATAAAAAAGAGCAAATTTGAACTGAGAAAAATCGGATCTTTTAATATTCCTGTAGTATATATATATTCCGATCGGAACTTGCACACGTAGCATCCGCGCAAAAGGCGTAAGCGCTAACGACTCGGCCCCACCGCCTAGCGCCTTACTGGAAAACGTCTAACTGAAATGGTACATGAGCTGCGTCGAATTTTTTACCATAATTTTTCTCGTAAACGGTTAAGCGTTGCATCGTATGGCTTTGCTATAACACATTTCTAGCGGAGTACTATAATAGGTAAAAGCCTGGTCCAAATCCGTTTCCCGGTTATGGCGATGTCCCCTTGTCAGTGTAGTTACAACTGAGCTGCCATGAAGTATTTTTTTCATAAAGTTTTTTTTGTCTCCGTCAACGCATGTAGAATAGACCCAAACAAACCTCATGTCGATTTTCTTTTATAGTACTCTCGAAAGAAATTCTCAAAGTCTCATTTTCCAGCGAACCAAATGGACGTAACGCCTTAACTAACGCTAAAAATGTCCAGTATCCTCGTACAGGCTTGATCAGTATACAATCGTTTCAATGTTACGGTCTTTTTCCCCTACGACAAAAAAGTAGAGAAAATTAACTGAAAGTCGTGCACGGTGTCAAGTAAAAAAAAAAAAAACAAGAGCGAAGAATAGGGCTGATGAAAAAATTGGTAAAAAATATATTCCAGAATACTCGAAACCACATCGATAAGACGTAAAGTAAAATGATATGCTCAAACTTAAATTAAAAGTATGAAATTTTGCTTCGCGCGCGAAGCACCCGGGTTGAATGTCAACCGAACGAACGCGCTACGGATTTCGCATTACGAACTTTTTAAACCTCTCGTTCCTTTCGCCTTCGCGTTTCCATACTACACCCTCTTTCATCGGCCCGTTATTTTGCTTCTTTGCTACTTTATACCGTCGCACCACGCTCTCGTCATCCACGTCTTATGCCTGCCCGTGGTCTCTTTCATTCGAAAGCCCGTGTCTCGAGATGTTTCAAAAGTTTTGCGAACGTTCCCGACTCCACAATCAGAGGGAGAGAATGTCAGGTGGGAGTTAGTCGCCAGAGTGGATCGACAGAGAGGGGAAAAAAATCGGAAACGACACGGGGGTTTGAGAACACCGTAAGTTTTCGTCGAACTTTTGTCATGAAAGAATTTTTCGTTGCGATCGTGAGAATCTTGGTCTTGTTACGGCAGAAGTGAATTTAGATTTGACAAGGAAAAAAAGCAAATTTACGAAACAATGGAGTAAATATGAGAACGAAAAAGATTTTAGTTTTCGCATTTTATGCGATTTGCAAAGGACAATTTTTACAATTCGTGCGCAAGTTACGCGACGCATGCCGCGGCTTTTTTTCGAAATCCCATCAGAAGTATTGTCAACTTTTGCTCTAGCTGCGAACGAAATGGTATTTTGATGTTTAAAAATTTAGTCTACTATTTTTCTGAAGTTCTCGTTTCGCTGTTTCAGATTTAATTCCATTTTCGGTTGCTCTTTATATCGATCGATCATAAAAATGTCAGAAGTGTCATTTAATGCGAATAGGAAAATCTTGGAATGATAAATCGTTTTGTACATTTACGTAAAATAAAAATTGGTCAATCGTTCATGTCGTATTCGTTTCAGAAACAAAATGATTTTTTGGAACAAAATACCAAGGAACATTGTGAAACGTGAGAAAAAATGTTACTAATCGTTGGATCTATAAAACCCGGTATTGGACATTTACTTCGTCTTGACGAGTCTGCATAAACTTGGGGCCCGAAAAACAACTCGGTTTTCAATTTTATTTTTCTGATGGGAGTATCGTGAGTATCGGGAAAACGTGGTCGCGGTTTTACACATAATTAATACATAGTTTTACCAATTTTAAGTTTTTTTTATTTAAAATATGTGGATGAACAACGAAGTTATTATTATTTATACAAATTGCCGCCGGTACTGAACGGCCAATCGGTGTAGGTGGCGCTGGAAACTGGGTTGATCTAAAATGAAAAATAAAAAAATGTACTTTTTTTTACCATAATAAAACCTTCGTACGACCAGACACTGTTCCAAAATTTTGAGAATTACGAAAATTGCCATTTTCACAATTTTCGAAATTTTGGAAAAGTGGTCGTACGAAGTTTTTATTATCGTAAAGATATTACATATTTTTATTTTTCATTTGAGATCACTCTAGTTTCCAGCGCCACCTACATCGATTATCATTATTTTTAAAGCGTCTAAACCAATCTCTGCTCGTTGATTCCAACAGGGCATGGTCCCCGTAAGTCTAAACAAGACTTCTGTGTGCTTCAACTGCAGATTTTTAAAAATAAAGTAGTGTAGTCAAATTCCCCACAAATACTCTTTTTTTGCCTCGAAATTTGACATGTATAACACTACGAAAAAAAAGTTGTTTACATTTCGGCGAAAGGATGTACACTGAATTTCAAGTTCGCTTATATGGGGAGTACAAATCAGTCTCCGCCGTTTGACAAAAGATGGCCCCACCAGGAAGTTAAGGTTGAAATTGTCAGAAGTAAAACGTCATATCGTAAGGTTGGACATCTGGCAAGACCATAACCTTGAAATATTAGCGATTTTGTATGAGCATCACATAATTTTTTTCGTGCGAAAATGTCGAGTTTTGAGCCGAATAAGAGTCATTTGCGGGAACTTTTGATTTACTTCTTTAGTTTGAAGAAATCTGCAGCTGAGGCGCATCGATTGCTTGTAGAAGCATATGGTGAGGCTGCTTTAAGTGAGGGAAGCTGTCGTGAGTGGTTTCAAAAGTTTAAACACGGTGAGTTTGACGTTGAAGACAAAGAACGTAGCGGAAGGCCAAAAGTGTACGAAGACGCGGAATTGGAAGCATTATTGGAGGGAGATTCGTGCCAAACGCAAGACGAACTTGCACTTACATTAGGAGTGACTCAACAAGCAATTTCACATCGTTTAAAATCGTTGGGAATGATTCAAAAGCAAGGAAATTGGGTTCCATATGAACTAAAGCCCAGAAACGTTGAACGCTGATTTTGCACATATGAAATGCTGCATGCCAGGCATAAGCGAAAGGGTTATTTGCATCGTACAGTCACTGGTGATGAAAAATGGATCCACTACGATAACCCAAAGAAGAGGAAATCATGGGGACCACCTGGCCATGCTTCAACATCGATAGCCAAGCCGAATATTCGTGGAAAAAAACTCATGCTGTGTATTTGATGGGAGCAGCTTGGTGTCGTGTATTATGAGTTGCTCAAACCGAACGAACCCATTACTAGGGCTCTCTACCGAACACAATTGATGAGATTGAGCCGAGCACTCAAGGAAAACGCGCCCACTACTACTCCAGACATGACAAAATTATACTCCTGCATGATAATGCTCGTCCACATGTTGCGGCGCTGGCCAAAACCTATTTGGAAACACTCAATTGGGGAGTTTTTCCCCACCCGCTGTATTCACCAGACATTGCTCCCTCTGACTATCATTTATTTCGATCGATGACGCACAGCCTGTCTGAGCAGCATTTCACATCATATGACGATACCAAAAATTGGGTCGATTTGTGGATAGCCTCAAAAGATGAAGCGTTCTTCCGACGCGGTATCCATAAGCAGCCAGAACGATGGCGAAAAGTAGTGGCTAGCGATGGACAATACTTTGAATAAGACATAAAGTACCATTCTTTCACAATAAATGCCCAATTTTTTATAAAAAACGGTGGAGACTTATTTGTACTCCCAATAGTACTTCTTTATAGATGCGTTACCATCTTAAACTACACGCACGCAGTTCTGATAACTGGTTCTGGTTATTCAACGTCCCAATAGTATGCAATAAAAAAATAAGGTATTTCTGATATTGCAATCTTATGCAGACCCCTTAATTGGAAATTTCCTAACGCGGCGGCCATTCCTTTTTCTCCATATCGCGCTCGCCTCGACTTATCCACTCACTTAATATCTCGTCCACACCAGATCCAAAGAGCCATCCAACATCCACATCGGGAAAGCTCACTCCTCTCTCTCTCTCTCTCTCTCTCTCTCTCTCTCTCTCTCTCTCTCTCTCTCCCTCTCTCTCTCTCTCTCTCTCTCTCTCACTCACTCTCTCTCCCTCGTTTTCTCTCTCGCTACCATCTCTTACATAATGCATGACACATACGGCAGTCCCCTTCTGCATAAATGCGAATCGCTTCGGGGGTTATCCTATGCACGGCTGAGAGATTCCCGTGTATCTTCTTTCCTCGCTCGGGGGTGGCCGAGAGTACGGGCTGCAAGGGGAAACAGCTCAACCGCGAGATTATTTCGCACGCACGAGTGACTTGGCCCCGGAGACCGACTATCTCTCGCGCCCTTTGCGTATTACACATCGTGGAGATTCTCGCACGCTCGACCCAACACGCCAGGCTGCACACGCGACTCACATTCCTCATCCCTATATTTCGTAAGGATTACGGACTCAGGGTATAAAGGCGGTATGTGCGGTACGGCAGAAGAGCCAAACGCACACGCGGATAAAAACCGCGCGTACCTGTGCACTCGAAACGAGACTCAACACGAAAGCAACTTTCACGTGCGTGTACGAAAAAGGCGTGAGAATGTTGTACCGGTGTTTGCGGAAAATTGTAGCCACGGCCAAAAGTGAAGAAGTCAGCCAGCGAATGATGTGAATCTCGTCCGCACGCAAGGCGAAACAGCCGCAAGGCGATACTACCGATAATCATTTTTATATTCTTTTGCTTTTAGTAACGGAATTTCGTGTCAGGAAATTCGTACAGCGTTTGAGGAAATGTAACGAAAAGAAAGTACGAAAAAACGTCTAAACAAGCTTTTTTACGGACATTAGTACCAAGCTGCAAGCAAAATTAGTATCGTGCTCAAGGCACTTGGACGACGTTACTTTGTTGGGATCAACTAGCCACGGAAGGAAAGCCCAACGAAACGTCAAAACAAGCTATTTGGCGAAAATTGGTAGCCTGCTCAAGGAACTCCGACGAAGTAGGGTTGGGAGAAGCATGTTTGGCAAGTTTGGAATTATCGCCCTGTAATTCCTTAAAGCCTTAGGCCATTCAGAGGCAAAAAAAGGCATATTTTGTGTTTTTTTTTTCAGCGAAACCATAAAATAAATCGGAATTACAAAGTAGGGGTTTTATTATACACGTAATTGACTATACAAAATTATTTTTTCACAGCGATACATGTCAAAATGTCGACTGTGCAGCATTTTTCCGATAACGCATTTATTTCTGTAAGGTCAACGGCCGGACCAACAGCTCCTATAATTTTTGAGTTATGATGAGGCACTAAAGTTTTTTCGATTATATATAAGAATAGCTATAGAAGTACGTAGGATTTTTTTGATATATTGTTTTTTGTCAAAATGGCGTATTTCTAAAACAACAAGTATGAAATGCCATGAGAAAATCGTCAAAAAATTGTTTATAAAAAAGGAACTATGCAATATAATAAGAAAAATCCTACGTAGTGCCTCAGAAAATGTAATTCTAAATATAATATACAGTTAAAATTTCAAGTGAATCGGTTGAAATTTGTTTGAGCTATGAGTCCGGCCGCCTTGAAAAATGTAGTTTTGAGATAAACTCAAAAAATTGAATTCGATTAAACATACGCTACAAAAGTAGCGATCTCCAACAATCGCTCGATACTTTTGTATCGAGTAACGAAAAATCCTTTGATACTCGATACATTTCTATCGAGTATCGAAAAGTTCTGCGATACTCGATACTTTTGTATCGAGTATCGAATAAATTTTCGTTACTCGTTACACAACTATCGAGTAACGAAAAGCTTTTCGTTACTCGATACTTGTGCCATTCCAAAGCCTGAAAATACGAAGTCATTCTGTTAACAGTTTTGTAATTTCTCACGGTTGATACAGAACCCTTGTACTAGAGGGAAGGTGAAGAATTTCCGACTTTATGTCAATTTCCGACTTTCAAAATTTGTAAAAAATATTTCAAAAGGATGAAATAATTCTTGAAAAATTTATATGCATTCGGAAAACTTAATAATTTCACTTCAAATAACAAAAAAAAACAATTTTATAAAAATTTTAACAAATAACAATATTATTAAAGCATCGAGTAACGAAAAGCTTTTCGTTACTCGATACTCAAGTATCGAGTATGGAATAAATGTTCGTTACTCGATACAAAAGTCGTGATCTCCAACAATAGCTTGATACTTTTGTATCGAGTAAAGAAAAGTTTTTCGTTACTCGATACATTGGTATCGAGCAAAACGTAACGCCCGATACAGATTTTGGACAACACTGGTCACGGCATGAATCAAGAGGGGTTGCGCTAGAATTCGAAAATCGAGTACTTAGAGATTTTTCACATCCATAATCTTTTGGAATATAATTTTAGAGGTACTAAGGTACATTTTTAACGAAAAAAATCGATTTTTGGAAAATCCTAGAGTGGCCTAAGGCCTTAACAGTCTGCCGTATAAAAATGAAACCTACTTTGGTCAATAGGAAATTCATCTGGGAAAAAAAGTATGTAGACGAAATTCCTGTTATCCTTATTGTTTCACAGATAATCGCTCTCAAATGACTAAGGCCATATTTACTGAACCTGCCCCGATAGTGGGGTAAGTTGAACATGAGTATGAGGTATGTTGGGCAAAGTAAGAATTGCATAAAAAAATCAGACGTATGCAACATGATTTGGTGCAATGCAGTAATAAACCAACAGTTGCTTGTTAATTAATTATTTTTTGTAACATTAACATTAATTGCAATGAACTTTGAAATATTTTTTCTCATACAATTGTGGAACAAAATCTTTCAATCACGTTTTTTTTTACTTTTGAGTGCAAAAATAATGAAAAGTCCCGTATTATCGTCTCGTGCGCCACATGGCAACGGGCGATGGCGTGATGTGTTTCCCTCCCTCATATCTGTCTTTCCGCCATTTGATGCACCAGCGTGCGGTGCTTAGTTTTCCAGATATTTCGATTGCTCAACTTACCCGACTGCTCAAAAAAACGTCTCAACAAGCTTGTTTGCGATAATTGGTAGCGTGCTTAAGGAAATTGTTACCACGTTCAAGGAACTTCGAGTAACATTGGTCGACAACTTTCGACCAAAAGAAAGTCCAAACAAGAAGCGCCCACAATACACAAAAAATACTTTTATCATCCAACGCCTATTTCATTAATATCGATCCGCCCACGCAATTCTGCAAAGGACGATAGTGCGCACACGTGTATGCCGTTTGTATTCAGTAGAGCCCAACGGTGTACCGGAGTCTCCGGGTACAGCGAAATGTATGTGTTTATCCAAGACTGTGCAGCTTGCGGATAATATAAACTCGAATTCTCGAGTTGCAAGAGCACGGATGTGTATGCAACCGAGAAAGGAGGTGGGTTAGGATGTCATGGAGCGGAAAGGGTCAAACCACCCTGTGGGTTGCCTTGGACGTTGGCAATTGCATTCGTGGGCAAACTCACCCGCTCTCCGCCTTCATTCCAGTTCTCACAGGATTGTACTTCCATTGTCGAGTTATTGTTATCATTATAACTCGCGATATACTCGAGGGAGCGAGAGAAAGGCGAATAGAGAGAAGAATGAGAGTGAGAGAGAATACGAGAGAACGTCAAAATGAAAAGAGGAGTACGATAATCGTGGTCCATTCACGAGATAAACTTTACCTTCCGCATCGCTGAACCTCTCCCGGATCATAAGTCAAGGAGGAAAATCATTTAGCGAGATAGCTTGCCTTTTGCCACAACGACGATGTTTCCCGTATTGGCGCACCCAGTTTACATATTTATAAACACATTTGTAGGTAGAATGACCAACGAGTATTTTTTTTATAACACAGACCCCAATCAATCCTTCTTTGATATCACGTGAAAATGGATCCTCCAGGATACGTTGTTTTGTCCTATTTCGTTTTTCTATTCCATGTACAAGAAGGTCAACCCTTCAGCGACCAAATCCATCCAGGCAAACCTGCTAGTCGCCGCAGAGGGACTAAATGATGTAGTCAGCAGACGATTTGATCGCTTTATATAGATCGTCTGTCAGGAAAGAAAAAGTGCCAATATTCGCCTTATGTCTGTTGTATGGGCCACGTTTTGTCGCCAGACTTCCAATACGAGCATGTGTAAATATATATGTATACGTGGGTCGTTCATTCTCGAAATATATCACTTTGATTACAGCCATGTTACATCGTGAATTGAATTATTATGAACCGTTTACAGCAGGGCTCCTCGTCCCGAATTGAATTTCATTCGTGGTCTCTCGTCTCGCTGGGTGATCGCGTATTAATTCGTATGACGTTATCCTACTCGGTACTCGTGTATATTTATTCGATCCGATTATAGCGTATTTGACGATTCGCATTCGCGTTTCTTCATTTAATTAAAAATATCGTCGCCTCATTGTATTTATGGGCTTCGAAAAGACGAAAAAAAAACGGCTCTTGATCATTTTATCAAGAAATAGTGATATTTCCGCATAGCTGTTGGGTATGACACAAGAAAGTATCCAAGCGCCAGGACAGAATGTTGCCTATATACACGCCGTTTTTTTTATCACTTTTAGGTCGCACGAACAAGCCAAATGATAAACGTAATTGTTGGAGGGCTCGAAACATAAGAAAAGATTTTTTTTTTACATTTGCCATTCATACTCCTTCTCGGCCTTGACAACATCACGGACCGGATGAACGGTCCTCGCGCGTTGCCACTTCGAATCTTCTTGTTGTAATTACTCGGCTTTTGTTCCCTCACCTGCTCCTCTTGGGGATAATGGGACTCATTGGGTTCGGAACTTCAAGAGGATGCCATAGGAGGTCTTTGGATGAACTTCAGATGGAGACCCAGACAAAGAGCAAGCGGAAGGGAGAGAGAGAGAATGAGAGAGAGAGAGAGAGAGAGAGAGAGAGAGAGAGAGAGAGAGAGAGAGAGAGAGAGAGAGAGAGAGAGAGAGAGAGAGAGAGAGAGAGAGAGAGAGAGAGAGAGAGAGAGAGAGAGAGAGAGAGAGAGAGAGAGAGAGAGAGAGAGAGACAGAGAGAGAGAGAGAGAGAGAGAGAGAGAGAGAGACGATAGGCATTCACACGTGCCACAAAGCGCAACCTCCTCCGATATAGTCAGAGAGGATGGCTGATGGTACAGGAGTAGCGGGATATGCATTGTCACCGCGGGGATCCGAGATAATCGATGAATGATTATCCAATCGCGGCTAATGCGGAAACTATCCGTTTAATTACGTTTAGTGCCTGCGATACCCTCTCCTACTGCTGTAGGCACTCCTCTCTCGTTGAGGCTCCGCAGTGGCATGGTGCTTGAACTCTCCATCTCTCTCTCTCCTCTCCATCTCTCTCTCTCTCTCTCTCTCTCTCTCTTTCTCTCTCTCTCTCTCCATCTCCCCTCTCTCTCTCTCTCGTCCTCTCTCTGTCTCACTCGGCAGTGAGCCAGGATTTCGTGCGCGAGGGGTTGATTGTCATTGGCTTTGCACGTTGCCATATTATTGCCAATGCGAAAACGGATCAGGTTGTTGCGACATGGGATGTGTGCGTGTACAGAATAGGATGACGAGAGGGACGAGAAACCAGTACCGCGGTGGGTAGAGGCTGAGGGGAGGGAAGGAGGGTCATTCGCACTAGCTTTGCAGGTTGCTCTTCGTGAGGGCAACAACGGAGTTCGGTTGGAGCGTGCGATGAGGGGTTCGTGGCCGAGAATGGGGGGATGATGATGGCGCCGCCGGGGCAAGAAGAGGAAGCAGATGAAGGAGGATGATGGTAGGTGTGCTATGGGTCTGCCTCCATATAGCCGGAATTGAGCCGTCGCTACGGTACGTAGTACTAACTGACGTAATCAAGTGGTCGCCTCCTTGTACCCAACGGTAAAACGATTGTATACGTGTATACGCGCCCCTGTGTATTTCCATACCACCTGGACAACTATCCAGAAGCATGGGATATACTACACTTGCACAATTTCGAAACGTATTTCGCAGTGAGAAACGTTATATGTTGCTATTAGCTTCAACTTTGGATTATTCGAGTAATTACGCGTCATCAAATTATTATAATCTCGTGCACAATCTTCGTTTGGACGATTTAAAAGGTTACACCACTTTGAAATTTTCGAAAAATCGATTTTTTGTTTTCATTTCTTTCTTATAGTTTGAACCTTAAAGAAAATTTTACCTATCTGTACCTACAATATTAACGAAGATATTAAGTTTTTTCTATCGCACTGTGCAGCGCTCCCTTAGATCGAATCTCCTTTCGCTTCACTGAAACTACACGGAGAGAATTAAAAAGTAATTTTTGTCGTGAATTTCACGGTAAAAATTACCGTGATATATTTCAATGTGGTGACAAGTGAGAAAAGCATAATAATTCGTATGCGACAAGTTTTTTTTAACTCACGTTACAGAAAATTTCAAATACGTAGCTAAAATTTTACTATACAAGAAGGGTAGCGCGCACGGTAATTTTTACTGAGAGCACAATACATTTTCCTATAACACTCATTAAATTTTATAATAAATCTTAAAATAACTGTTATAAAGACGATACTTTTTTTATAGACATTTTTGAAAGGCATAAAATAATAAAATGCACAGTAAAATTTCGCTGATATTATGTATTTTTTAAATTTAAGTTTTGCGTATTTTGTTACACATCAAAATTTACTAGAAAATCTGGTAAAATTTTCTATCTGAAGAAGAAATTTTATTTTATTTTCGTGAAAATCTGTGTTTTACTCAGTAATAATAAGCGAAGTTTCAGGGTTGTCATCTGGTTACCGTTACTGCACGGTAATTTTTAACATTTAATTCTCTCCGTGTAGTACCTGAGCATAGATTTCTTCTTGTAAGGTCCGATTCACGGTCTTAAATATAGGTCTTGAAACGAAGGCGAATTTCAGTGGTGAGGAACGAAAGCATAAACGCTATGATATGGAAAATCGCACCGAAAACAAATTTCAGCGGTATGAAAGTATTAAGGAATAGCTACTTACATCGCTACATGTATTTATAATGATGGCTATAGTTATATTTTATTAATATTACACGTATTAAACATAACCATCGGACGTAAATGTTATGACAGGTGTAATGACGAATACGAGCACCGTATATCGCTTGCTAAAAAAACGCGCGCAAAAAACTACAAAAGAGGCCAGAACAGCTCGGAGAAGGTCAAGATTATCTCTCGAGGTCCAACAACTTGCTGAGGAAGGACTCCAATATGGAGCAGGAATCGCTGATTAACTATACAACGAGGTATGCCACGAATTTTCAATGACTTTTACTGTTGAAGCCGCGTCAAAACTTTGAACGCGTTTTGCTCAAAATTACATTTTTCGAACTTGCGGGAAATACAACTCAACAACACCTATTTCGATTGCTTTGAAATTTATACCACACATTTGTAACATAATTATCTCAATCCGTACGTACGATTTTTTTTCTAATGTTAACCGTTTTTGTTTAATCAATGTTTCTAAGTAGAAATTTTATGTGAAACATAAACATACATTTCTGCGTGATACCAAAAATTGATTTTTTTTTTTTTTTTTTTTTCAGAAAATCCTATGTAGCGCCGTGTACTTAACCTAACTTAGCAAAATATTTTCATTCTTTTATGTTTCAGATGAATCGTGAGGCTATTAGGATTCCCGCAGATAGAAGGTGGAAAAAAAAACTCGACGCGCGCGGAGGCATGTAACTCCGCCAATTATCAATATTTTTAGATTAAAAAAATACATTTAAGAAGCTGAAAACATGTACTAACAGAGTGTAAAGATAGAAATAGAAAATATGCATTAATTTAGCTACAAAGTATTTAGGAATACCGAGTCTTATTCAAGCCTCCCAGGGTGGTGTAACCCCTTAAAGGGTCTCCTTTGGGTAAAAAAAAAAACATCGGTCGTTTTTCAATGTTTTCTTCTGATGAGAGTATTGGGGCGATGAGGTTGGCATTTTACACGCAATTCGTACAGTCGTAACAGGCTTTCGTTTTGTTTTTATCGAAAAATATTGATGTACAATGGAGTTAATATTATTTAAAAGAATGAAATGAAGAATTAAATAATGCGATTTTATTGTAATAATAAAACTGTTGGGATACTTTTTTTGACATTTTGAAAATTATTGAAATGAGAAGCTGCAAACAAAATAGTCGATATTTTACCCAAAAAAAAAACAACTTTACTCATTTGTTATTAAGGTAGTAGTCTCGCCACAGTCACGTTGAAAAGTTCATTCTTCGCTAAGTCGATGAAAGTTTCGAAATATTGCGAAATATCCTTAAAAATAGAAATAGCGTCGCTAGACATTGCTTAATTTAAATCGCTATATCTCTGAAACTAGACCGTCAAAATTCATGTTTTTTTTTTACCCACTTCGTCATATGTTCCTCTGTAATTGAGAATTTTTTCAAAAAAATCTGCAGAAAAAGTCCGAAGTTATTGCGTGAAATGTGAAATTTTCCACTGCTCCCCACAAGAACACGTGCAAAACCGTGAAATCTTTGATTGACAATATCTCGAAAACGAAACGGTGAATCCTTTTGAAATTTTACAGGTAATTATTGAATAGTGTCATGAATTGTCCTCAAAATAAAAAAATCTATAGAAAAACGCCTTGACGAGACTACTACGACGACTAATGACGACGAAAACAGAAGAAACAGGTTGCGCAAACGAGCTGACAAGATTTTTTTTTTTTTTTTACGTAAACGAGTAAATTCGAGCAGGATCGAATAAGCGTTCGTTTTTCAACCCTCTTCGCATTGGACCCCAAATGAATCGACATCTTTACAAATAGATCAAATTCGAAGTATCCTTCGACAAGAAGTTACCGCACTTGCGTCAAATTCCCCGCGGGAAAATGCGAACAACGTGTGCGAGAGCAACACGGAGCGAGAGCGAGAAAAAAAAACGTCTATGGCGAATCGCAGAGAAATTAAGGAGGGTTGCTCACTCTCTCCACAGTGTGGAAAAACTCGAGTTATTTGGCCACACACGAAGTGTCCGTGACAAGTTCGCGATAAGTCTCGTTTGGGGACGAAAAAGTACGAATAAGACCTGTGAAAAAAAAACGTAAGTGTGAAATCGATCTGGAACGATACACAAGCAAGCCCCCTCGCCCACCTCCCCCGCCCCCTCGCCACGATTACGAGATGAGGAGGGAATATTTTATGAGTGTCAAATCGAATGAGAGAGAGAGATGGCTTACCTACTGTATTCGGGTTTAGTACAGTAATAGACTAAAGGACGGTCGTATAGGACAAATAGTACATAACATATGTATATATGCGTATACATATATATATAAACAAGTTTGCAGATAAAAGGCCTTACAGCTCTTGCATATAGGGTCGATACGCTCGTTCGACCCTTGCCGCATCGTTCCCTCGCGCTTACGGCTTGTCGTTCGGGTTTGTCGGCTGCGGGAATGGTTTCCGGCGGGAAGACTAAGGGGGTGGTGTTCCGCTCGAGGGTTGCCCGAGAAAATCGTCGTTCGAGCGTACATACGGCAATGTTCGAGCCGCATTTTTCGTTCTTCCCCCCCGCTCCACCCCTCCTTCAACTACTGCTCGACAGCTCACCCCGCTGTGTATATATACCTATCACTGTACAGCACCCGTCGTCTACGCTAAATCACTTTTACTTCGCCTCCTTTGCTGAACGACCCTTCTATAAGTGCGTCAGCGTTTTGGCGGCCCGTACACTCTTGTCATTTAATTCGGAATAGAGGGGAGAACCGAGGATCTGCGAATGCGCAATTTTTCGCACCTTGGAACGGCGTGAAAATTCATTTTAAAAAACTGTACTTAGAAAGAAATAAGATTTATATATATATATATATATATGTGTATATATATATATATATATATATATATTTATATATTAGCTTCTACCCGCGACTTCGTCTGCGTGGATCTCGCAATTTGTGTCAAAATACCCCTTAATGGATTAATTTTTTTAAAGGCTGTCATACATCGTTCAGAATTTAGTAAAATATGTGATATTATATTTGATTCTATTCGATTTTTATTATATTTTATTCATTCGTATTCTAGGAGAATTAAAATTGTATCATTAGATTTTTAAAAATATTATAATTACATAAATATTCGACGTTCGATTTTACCAAATTTAAATCATATTTGATTCGTTGTATTCTACAAGAATTTGTATTTGATAATTACATAAGATTTGCCACGAATGTTATAATTAAAAAAATATTAGATATATTTATATTAGATTTGATATTATATTATCATCTATTTTAATTAGATTTGATTTCTTTGTATCCTATAATAAGAATCATATAAGACTGATAATTTCATAATTGAATTAGATTCGAGTCGAATATGGGAATTAGAAAAATATTATATTTATTTTTCATAGCCTATGTATTATTCGAAGTAACTCTCTACATGTGTGCCAAATTTCATAAAAATCGGTTCAGCCGTTTAGGCGTTATAGTGGAACAAACATCAGGCATACATATTAGAAAAATATTAGATATTGGAATTAAAATGGCAAGTATCCTATGTGTCATAAACTATCTACATTTTAAATTTAATTGATTATATAATAATTTTTATTTCATAATTAGATTGGATTTGAGTATATGATACTATAATTAGAAAAATATTAGATATTAGAATAAAAAGTATCCTATGCTTAACCCAGGCCATAAGCTATCTGCATGTTAAATTTCACTGAAATCGGTCAAGCCGTTTTGGCGTGATTGAGTAACAAACAAACAGACAGACAGGAGGTCAAATTTATAATATTAGTTGGGATATATTAGGTGTAGTAAAAAGAAATCCATTATTTTTGCTTTCAATTTCATGCAAAAATAATGGATTTCATTTTACTAGACCTAATATATATGACTGTTTCGACGAGTCTTAATTATTTTAAGACGAGTATCTACGAGCTTTAATTCTCGAGGAAAAGCCATTTTTTTCTGTCTGTACTTTCCGCGCGATTTTTTTCACTCGTGTTATCGTTATGAAGTGTACTGTTGAGCAATAAATAATTGACCAACTGAACCTTAACGTAGATCCCTTAGATGATAAAAAAAAAACCTTATTGTAGTCTTGAAGATCCCCAATTGCTTCTAAAAACTTCTAAATGGAAAGTACATACACAAAGGAGAAAAAAAAAACTTCTGCTACAGGAAAACTCGAAGGAAAATTTTGAATGCTTATTTCGCGGAATTAAAAAAAAATCGTGGAACATGGGGTGGTTCGGATAGGTATTGATAAGAAGCATTTAGATTTTTCTATTCGGCATCTCTTTTCTGACCACCCCGTATACAGGGTGATTCATAATAGGTGACGCACTCTGAATTGGCGGGTTCAGGGGGGTGCCCGGAGTGTAATTGTCAAGGCTTTTTTGTTTCCGTCGAATAGATTTTGAATGGGAAGCATTAGAATTTGGGCGTTCGATGCATTGTCATAGGACTACAGTCCGCCATGATCGACGCCGCCACTCAGTCCTCGGAGCCGAGCGCGGGGCACGTAGCAGACGACAAGCAAGGCAGATCGGCATCTGTCTCGCTTTTTCTGGTGATGTGACGTTTCGTGTATCGTCTGCTAACGCTTTCCGTCATCTTGGGTGCGCAAGTTCAGAGCGTCAAGCCGCGCGGAACACAAGCGAATGAGCGTGAATTGTCTTTTCGGGTGTCGTCGCCTGTTATTCGTCGCTCTTTCGTCCTTCGTTATTATCTTACTGTCACTCATTGGCATTCTTGCGTTTCTTATTTCTCCTCGATTATACTTGTCGTTTGTCTCATCTTCCCTTACGTCTGCGCATTCTTTCGCTTTTCCGTCGATCCACTCTCAACGACATTATCAGCATCTGAACTATGCAAGTGTGATCTGCTGATAGATAGGCGTTATTTCTAGGTACTTTCTGGGTAGTATACTATGGGATTTGTATTGTTCGATGTATTCGAAAAGAGTTCTGGCTTCTAACTGTTGTCAAATAATTGTAAAAAAAATTTATCAGCATCTTAACTATGCGAGTGTGATCTGCTGATGGATAGGCGTTAGTTCTAGGTACTTTCTGGGTAGGATACTATAGAATTTGTATTGTTCGATGTATTCGAAAAGAGTTCTGGCTCCTAACTGTTATCAAATAATTGTAAAAATAAATTATCAGCATCTGAACTATGCAAGTGTGATCTGCTGATAGATAGGCGTTATTTTTTAGGTACTTTCTGGGTAGGATACTATGGAATTTGTATTGTTCGATGTATTCGAAAAGAGTTCTGGCTCCTAACTGTTGTCAAATAATTTTAAAATAAAATTATCAGCATCTGAACTATGCAAGTGTGATCTGCTGATGGATAGGCGTTAGTTCTAGGGACTTTCTGGGTAGGATACTATGGTATTTGTTTCGCATGATATATTCGAAAAGAATTCTGGCTTCTTACTGTTGTCAAATAATTGTAAACAAATTTTATCAGCATCTTAACTATGCAAGTGTGATCTGCTGATGGATAGGCGTTAGTTGTAGGTACTTTCTGGGTAGTATACTATGGGATTTGTATTGTTCGATGTATTCGAAAAGAGTTCTGGCTCCTAACTGTTGTCAAATAATTGTAAAAAAAAATTATCAGCATCTGAACTATGCAAGTGTGATCTGCTGATAGATAGGCGTTATTTCTAGGTACTTTCTGGGTAGTATACTATGGGATGTGTATTGTTGTGATAATTTTTTTTTACAATTATTTGACAACAGTTAGAAGCCAGAACTCTTTTCGAATACATCGAACAATACAAATCCCATAGTATACTACCCAGAAAGTACCTAGAAATAACGCCTATCTATCAGCAGATCACACTTGCATAGTTCAGATGCTGATCATTTTTTTTTACAATTATTTGACAATAGTTAGGAGCCAGAACTCTTTTCGAATACATCGTACAATACAAATTCCATAGTATCCTACCCAGAAAGTACCTAGAACTAACACCTATCCATCAGCAGATCACACTTGCATAGTTAAGATGCTGATACATTTTTTTTACAATTATTTGACAACAGTTAGAAGCCAGAACTCTTTTCGAATACATCATACGAAACAAATACCATAGTATCCTACCCAGAAAGTACCTAGAACTAACGCCTCTCCACCAGCAGATCACACTTGCATAGTTCAGATGCTGATAATTTTTTTTTACAATTATTTGCTAACAGTTAGGAGCCAGAACTCTTTTCGAATACATCGAACAATACAAATTCCATAGTACCCTACCCAGAAAGTCCGTAGAACTAACGCCTATCCATCAGCAGATCACACTTGCATAGTTCAGATGCTGATAATTTTATTTAAAAATTATTTGACAACAGTTAGGAGCCAGAACTCTTTTCGAATACATCGAACAATACAAATTCCATAGTATCCTACCCAGAAAGTACCTAGAAATAACGCCTATCTATCAGCAGATCACACTTGCATAGTTCAGATGCTGATAATTTTTTTTTACAATTATTTGCTAACAGTTAGGAGCCAGAACTCTTTTCGAATACATCGAACAATACAAATTCCATAGTATCCTACCCAGAAAGTACCTAGAACTAACGCCTATCCATCAGCAGATCACACTTGCATGGTTAAGATGCTGATAAAATTTGTTTACAATTATTTGACAACAGTAAGAAGCCAGAACTCTTTTCGAATATATCATGCGAAACAAATACCAGAGTATCCTACCCAGAAAGTCCCTAGAACCAACGCCTATCCATCAGCAGATCACACTTGCATAGTTCAGATACTGATAATTTTATTTTAAAATTATTTGAAAACAGTTAGGAGCCAGAACTCTTTTCGAATACATCGAACAATACAAATTCCATAGTATCCTACCCAGAAAGGACCTAGAAATAACGCCTATCTATCAGCAGATCACACTTGCATAGTTCAGATGCTGATAATTTTTTTTTACAATTATTTGCTAACAGTTAGGAGCCAGAACTCTTTTCGAATACATCGAACAATACAAATTCCATAGTATCCTACCCAGAAAGTACCTAGAACTAACGCCTATCCATCAGCAGATCACACTTGCATAGTTAAGATGCTGATAAATTTTTTTTATAATTATTTGACAACAGTTAGAAGCCAGAACTCTTTTCGAATACATCATACGAAACAAATACCATAGTATCCTACCCAGAAAGTACCTAGAACTAACGCCTATCCATCAGCAGATCACACTTGCATAGTTAAGATGCTGATAAATTTTTTTTACAATTATTTGACAACAGTTAGAAGCCAGAACTCTTTTCGAATACATCGAACAATACAAATCCCATAGTATACTACCCAGAAAGTACCTAGAAATAACGCCTATCTATCAGCAGATCACACTTGCATAGTTCAGATGCTGATAATTTTATTTTAAAATTATTTGAAAACAGTTAGGAGCCAGAACTCTTTTCGAATACATCGAACAATACAAATTCCATAGTATCCTACCCAGAAAGGACCTAGAAATAACGCCTATCTATCAGCAGATCACACTTGCATAGTTCAGATGCTGATAATTTTTTTTTACAATTATTTGCTAACAGTTAGGAGCCAGAACTCTTTTCGAATACATCGAACAATACAAATTCCATAGTATCCTACCCAGAAAGTACCTAGAACTAACGCCTATCCATCAGCAGATCACACTTGCATAGTTAAGATGCTGATAAATTTTTTTTATAATTATTTGACAACAGTTAGAAGCCAGAACTCTTTTCGAATACATCATACGAAACAAATACCATAGTATCCTACCCAGAAAGTACCTAGAACTAACGCCTATCCATCAGCAGATCACACTTGCATAGTTAAGATGCTGATAATTTTATTTTAAAATTATTTGAAAACAGTTAGGAGCCAGAACTCTTTTCGAATACATCGAACAATACAAATTCCATAGTATCCTACCCAGAAAGTACCTAGAACTAACGCCTATCTATCAGCAGATCACACTTGCATAGTTCAGATGCTGATAATTTTATTTTAAAATTATTTGAAAACAGTTAGGAGCCAGAACTCTTTTCGAATACATCGAACAATACAAATTCCATAGTATCCTACCCAGAAAGGACCTAGAAATAACGCCTATCTATCAGCAGATCACACTTGCATAGTTCAGATGCTGATAATTTTTTTTTACAATTATTTGCTAACAGTTAGGAGCCAGAACTCTTTTCGAATACATCGAACAATACAAATTCCATAGTATCCTACCCAGAAAGTACCTAGAACTAACGCCTATCCATCAGCAGATCACACTTGCATAGTTCAGATGCTGATAATTTTTTTTTACAATTATTTGACAACAGTTAGGAGCCAGAACTCTTTTCGAATACATCGAACAATACAAATCCCATAGTATACTACCCAGAAAGTACCTAGAACTAACGTCTATCCATCAGCAGATCACACTTGCATAGTTAAGATGCTGATAACATTTGTTTACAATTATTTGACAACAGTTAGAAGCCAGAACTCTTTTCGAATACATCGAACAATACAAATCCCATCGTATACTACCCAGAAAGTACCTAGAACTAACGCCTATCCATCAGCAGATCACACTTGCATGGTTAAGATGCTGATAAAATTTGTTTGGAATTATTTGACAACAGTAAGAAGCCAGAACTCTTTTCGAATATATCATGCGAAACAAATACCAGAGTATCCTACCCAGAAAGTCCCTAGAACCAACGCCTATCCATCAGCAGATCACACTTGCATAGTTCAGATGCTGATAATTTTATTTTAAAATTATTTGAAAACAGTTAGGAGCCAGAACTCTTTTCGAATACATCGAACAATACAAATTCCATAGTATCCTACCCAGAAAGTACCTAGAACTAACGCCTATCCATCAGCAGATCACACTTGCATAGTTATGATGCTGATAAATTTTTTTTACAATTATTTGACAACAGTTAGGAGCCAGAACTCTTTTCGAATACATCGAACAATACAAATTCCATAGTATCCTACCCAGAAAGTACCTAGAACTAACGCCTATCCATCAGCAGATCACAACTGCATAGTTAAGATGCTGATAAAATTTGTTTACAATTATTTGACAACAGTTAGAAGCCAGAACTCTTTTCGAATACATCGAACAATACAAATCCCATAGTATACTACCCAGAAAGTACCTAGAAATAACGCCTATCTATCAGCAGATCACACTTGCATAGTTCAGATGCTGATAATGTCGTTGAGAGTGGATCGACGGAAAAGCGAAAGAATGCGCAGACGTAAGGGAAGATGAGACAAACGACAAGTATAATCGAGGAGAAATAAGAAACGCAAGAATGCCAATGAGTGACAGTAAGATAATAACGAAGGACGAAAGAGCGACGAATAACAGGCGACGACACCCGAAAAGACAATTCACGCTCATTCCCTTGTGTTCCGCGCGGCTTGACGCTCTGAACTTGCGCACGCAAGATGACGGAAAGCGTTAGCAGACGATACACGAAACGTCACATCACCAGAAAAAGCGAGACAGATGCCGATCTGCCTTGCTTGTCGTCTGCTACGTGCCCCGCGCTCGGCTCCGAGGACTGAGTGGCGGCGTCGATCATGGCGGACCTATGACAATGCATCGAACGCCCAAATTCTAATGCTTCCCATTCAAAATCTATTCGACGGAAACAAAAAAGCCTTGACAATTACACTCCGGGCACCCCCCTGAACCCGCCAATTCAGAGTGCGTCACCTATTATGAATCACCCTGTATATTGAGCACAGACTACTCTTGAAGTAGATAATTATCGTCAAGCGATTTTATCGTCATTCTCCATCTCAGCGTGGATATAAATTTATCAAACTCTGATTGCATAGATGAGCAGTTTTCAGACTTTCTGGATGGGAGAAAGAGAGACAAAGAGAGAAGAGAGAAAGAGAGCAATCTGTCGTAGTTAACAAAGAAGAAGCACTTTTCAAGATCCAAGATTTCCGATAACAAAAGTACGACCGATATCTCACCACCTTGAGAGCGCGAAGAAGAGAAAAGTGTCCGTCCCGTTAATGAATCATCGAGTAATTAACGATCAGGCTGAGCACGGGGACGTCGCTTATCTCTCACCATCGTTCGTTCTTCCTCAGCTCCCCCGTCCCTCCCCGCTTTCTCATTCTTTTACTCTTCATCGCGAGTTACGCCCACACAGTTTGCCGACAAACTGTTTCTCTTATGTACCTGCTGTGCTATGCCGCGTGTATGTATGTATTCTATATACTATATACATAATGTACGTATACGGGACTTAGTGAGGTCGAGCTCATTGACACGACCTTGGGATCCGTTACGCTTGTAGATTAGCGCGAGATTATTAATTAAGCTTAATTGTTTCTGTTGGGACCAACGATGAACGGCTTCACGAGTTGTATCATCCGCGTGACTCGACATCGCCCAAAGATCTTCGATGAACGCGTGCCCACGCTCGTGTTCTCTCGTGTGTTTATTGTCAGCGCTAAATTAACGATTTGCGCATCATGAATTATCTTCGAAATTAATTATCTCATTACGGGATCATTCGAGGAGAAAGCTTTGGTAATTCGATCTGTTTTACACGTGCTTTTGGGATGGCGATGCAACGTTATTTCTTGTTTGCCAAACTAAAAAATGAGAGTTATACATTGCGCGAAAATGAGGCTGGATGGAAAATAATTTTAGTTTCTCGGTAAGGGGCTATTCTACTTTGATGGGTAAAAAAATAAGCTATTTTTAATAATTTATTTTTCGAAAACTGTTGCATGTATCGGTACAAATTTTTTTTTTGCTTCAAGGAACACTTTTACAGAATAGAAAACAATTTTTTTGTTGTTGCATATAAATGTATATTTATTTGACAATTAATAATCGTGTAAAGGAATGAAATAAAAAAGTATATCGCTGGCGTTGATGATTTGCGCTCACCAGGTAATCTGAAACAAAAAATTCAAAAAGATTGTTAATCTGTATGGGTGTCGCTATCGCCCGAACTAGAATTATTATTTTATATTGCAAAATAACAAAATGGCGTCGTTTTTTGTAAAAGTGTTCGAAAAACATGCTTTTTTTCGTCATAATTCGAGCTAAAGTATAAGTAAAAATTACTATTTCTTAATCATTCTAGTTCGGACGATCGCAGCACTCATACAGATTAAGAATCCTTTTGAATTTTTTGTTTCAGATCACCGGGAGAGTGCAAATCATCAACGCCAGCGACATACTTATTTTTTTCATGTCTTTACACGATTATAAATTGTTGAATAAATATACATTTATATGCAATAAAAAAAATTGTTTTCTATCCTATAAGAGTGTACCTTTAAGCGAAAAAAAAAGTTTGTACCAACACGTGCAACAGTTTTCAAACAAAAAATTATTAAAAAGTAGCTTATTTTTTGAGCCTTCACAGTAGAATAGCTCCTTAATTCATTTTTTCAATTGCTATTTAGTATTCCCTTCTCTTTTTGAAATTTTTTTAACGAGAGTTCATAGCAATAGTCGGTTCTTTTGGTAAAAATAGCAGTATTGAAGAAAATTACTGCGTGGAAAGTTTTTTGTTGTTGCAGCTTTTCCGCAAAGTGACTTTTAACCATTTTTATCGCCGAATCTCCAGGGTAGATGATTCTATGATTGAAAAAAAGAAGATTTTTGCGTGGTAGATGTCAGTATTATTGTGAATTGTCAGGTTATTTTAGTAAGTTCGACGATTTTGTTAGTTTACATCAATATAAGATTTATTTCGGAAACACTAATAAGGATTTTTCATTCCTGATGTTCCTCCGTATATCCTTTCGGGCTTCTAAAATATAAACTTGATGAAAATGTTAACCAATCAACTGTTAACGTATTTTTAATTTAGAATTGGTCTTCGAATGATCTGAAAGGATGCACTGGGGCAGGAATTCGATGATGGTATCTTCCGCAGCTTGTAAAAAAATTTTTTTTTTACAAGCTTTTATTAATCTTCACTTGTTGTGAGATGCAAAACGGAAAATCGATATTTCACCCACTTCTCGACTACTTATAGCTCTGAAATTTTGCAAACATGCATCTAAGAGGCGGCATTGCATGATTCAACTTAAAAAAAGTAAAGACTAAAAAGTAGAAAATAATTTATATGTAAAAAAATATGTTTTTTAAAAACAACCTTTTATTTAAAGCACTGAAAAGTAGAAAATATTTTTTCTTGCCAAGTCACTTATATGTGACTATAAATAAAAACTTGGGGCGCTCAAAATTTAGACATTTGATCTTTAATTAAACAGTTAAAAAGTTGAGCGCCCCAAGTTTTTATTTATAGTCACATATAGGTGAATTGGTAAGAAAAAATATTTTCTACTTTTCAGTACATTAAATAAAAGCTTGTTTTTTTTTAAATTACATATAAATTTTATATCTCGGTTCTTTCTGGAAAAATTCCCCTAGTCGCGAAAATGATAGCCGCATAACTTGATTTTCACATATTTCTTTAAAATTATATATATATACACATACAGGGTGACAATTATAAGGTGGCTGGCGATTTTTTAAGGTTCTTACGCAAAGATTTCGCAACTGCGAAAAATATCATTTTCAATGTTTTTTTCAAATCCTCTTTAAAAAAAAAATGTAGCCTATTTTCGAGATGAGTCGTATTTTCCAAAAAAAATGAGCATTCTGCAAAGAAAACAAAATTCCATTATGAGTACGGCAGAATCAAGATAATTAAATTCCGAATACGAAATACACCTGAAAAACTAATGTTGTGCATCCGCATTTTAAAGTGGATAAATGGAATTTCATTCCATTCAAAAAACTTTTATAGGAGTGTTTCGTGGTCGGAATTTAATTATCTTCAATCTGCTGAACACGCAATGGAATTTTGATGTTTTCCAAAATGCTCAATTTTTTCTGGCAAATACTGCTCGTCACAAAAATACGCTGTATTTTTTTTCGAATAGGACTTTCAGAAGCGTGAAATATCATATATTTCTCAGTATGAAAAATATCTGCGCCAGACCTTAAAAAAACGTATGACTACCTTACGATTGTCACCCTGTATACATACATACACACACACATACACACATTATTTACATATATATAAATATATAATGTGTGTGTGTGTGCGTGTACGTAGAGAGATAATTGACACTATGTAGAATTTCGTAAAATATATATTATGTCCTAGGAAAACCTATGAGATATGCAGTCGTTGATAGACCGATAGATAAATTCAATATTCTATGTGTATACACACCCTACGTAGACGTAACAGGTACTCATGTCTATAGGCATACATAACGAGCGTTTCGTGCATCGGATCGACCGAGCGTAATGCGCGAATTCGTCAACGCAGCACTTGCTACTAGTCGTCAACTGAGCCTCCTATATTTCGTGCCAATGCGGCGAAGCATTTATACAGAGTGTCCCAGGACGGAATGTCATCCCTGAAATGGGGTGTTGGGGGTGAAATTTTGAGTCGATTGATATAAGCATGTATGGTTCCCAGATCAACCCCTGAATTATTATTAATTTTTAAAGACGGGCCAATCAGGCGCGCCCGATGAGCGGGCTTACGTCGGTGAGCGATACGCGCGTGTAGTGGTGGCTGGCGGAGCGGTGCTCTGCCGTGCTCCGGACACCCTGTATATATATATTCATGTATGTGTGTGTGTGTGTGTGTATACACATATACTATTGCGTGATACACGTCATTTCGATATGCATTGAGTACACGTGTGGTATATAGTAGGCACTCTATTTCGACCTCTCTCTTTCTCTCGTCGCCTCCTCACCGTGCCCTCCGTGAAAACGTTGATCGTCAGGTTCTATCGCTGCCGGGTGGGCGTTGAACCTCTCTACATCGAACTCGTGTTTATTTTCATGTATACCCCGCGATCATTCCCCGTGACTTGGTCACTTTGAGTGCCTAATCGAGCGTGTGTCCCGCGCCGCAGGCGTTAGGGCGCGCGCAACCGAATCCGTTTCCATAGCTGTGTCTTTACTTCAAACACACACCCTCGCCTATATATATATATATATATATATATCGCTATCGCGACTTTCATCCCTTCAGCAATTTCCGATGACATTCCCCGAGATTCTCCCTCGACGAGTACTAATATACAGAACAAATTGTCATAATTTGAAGCCGGATGAACGACTTTCGAATTGAGGTTGGAAAATTATATGAAGTAGATTTGCCCAAAAGGACGCGCAGGATTAGGAAAGTTGGATGTGCGTTTTTTTTTTACATAAAGGGTTCCTTGATAGTACGGTAACTTTTGGGATTTTTTTTCTACCGAAACTAGAAGGAACATCCTTGTCCAAATTCGTATGAGCTTGGGGCAGAGAAGGGTATGTTGAGCAAGTTTGGAATTATCGCCCTGTAATTCCTTAACAGTCTGCCGTATAAAAAATGAAACCTACTTTGGTTAATAGGAAATTTATCTGGGGACAAAAATCTATAGACGAAATTCCTGTCATCCTTATTGTTTCACAGATAATCGCTCCCAAATGACTAAGGCCATATTTGCTCAACCTGTCCCGATAGTGCGGTAAGTCGAACATGGGTATGAGGTGAGTTGAGCAAAGTAAGAATTGCATTTAAAAAATCAGACATATGCAACATGATTTGGTACAATTCAGTAATAAACCAACAATTTCTTGTTAATTAGTGAGATTTTCAAACATTATCATTAATTGCAATGATCTGAAATATTTTTTCTCATTCAATGGTAGAAGAAAATCTGTGTTTCCCTCCCCCATACCTCTCTTTCCGTCATTTGATGCACCCGCGTGCGGTGCTTAGTTTTCCAGATATTTCGATTGCCCAATTTACTCGACTGCTCAACAGGCCCCTCTCTGCCCTATATACCATGCGTTTACGGTGATAACTTGGAGGGCAATAATTTGCAGGGTGATGACTTCTAGGATTATGACTTCTAGGGTGATGACATGTAAGATGACAACTTCTAGGGTGATTACCTCAAGGGTGATAACTTCTACGATGATGACTTCGAAGGTGACTTTTGGATGATGACTTCTCGGATGATAACTCCTAGCCTAATGACAATAAAACCGCCATCTGAGTTTCCGATGGTGTACGCAATCGAAACTAAGCTAAAAATAAAGCCACCTGGTCGACGAAGGTCTTCCAACGTTTCCCTGGGCCCTCGTGCAAACCGCGATACGGTAGTGCAATAGCCGCTTGCAACACTCCGGAAGTCTCTGAGTAACTGGAGATAGTCCAAGTGACAAGTATGGGTGATAAAAGTGACAAAAGTCCAATCTTTAGCAGCCTTCTCGAGAGGGCGCGGAAGAAGATTGGAAAAAGGAATACACACCGACTGTGACTCCTAGTTGACTATGGAAAACTAGAGAATAGGGATGATCAATTTTCCGAAAATAAATATGAAAGAAATGTAAGGCATCAGTCTCTATCTATTGCACATATTTTCAAGAATTTTTTTTTCATAATAAAATTTATCTCCATATTTTAATCTTTTTATACATAAAAATAGGGGTTTCAAAGTACAAGAAAAAATTTGAAATTTTTTATTTATTTATCTTGGTGACGTCTGCTTTCACCTTGTCGACACGAAATCTTAACTTTGGAGCATCTGAAAACAAAAAGTCGAGTATTCTATTATAAAGTGGAGTTGTAGTTATGACCCACACTAAAAACTTTCACCCCCGATAAAAAGAAAACAAAATGGCGCACTTTAAAATGTTTTGACTATTTTTTACAACTTAAGGTGTTTGAAAATAGGATTAAATATTAATAAATATTTATACTGTTAGTAGGGGTCGAAGAGATACATGCATAGAAAAATCTCTGTAAATTTGAGCCTAATCGGTGCAATAGTTTTTCCAAAATCATGTCGACAAAGTTGAAAAACGTTGTTTTGAGAAAAACGCGTTTAAAGTTTCTCTTGTAAAAATGTACATAAAGCTTTAAAAAACAGCCTCTTACCCCCAATCAGCAATGCCTGGTCCATACATTGTTCCTTCAGCTTCTTCAAAAGCTTCACTTTCTTGGGATTTTTGGTTTCGAATCTCTGTTCTGCGAGCTGCGGTTGCGCGCTGAGCGTGCCGAGATGCTTCTATTGTATCCCTCTTTTCAGCCCCTTATCGGCCATTCCGACCTAAATGACGTTCTCTACTGTATTTCTACGGGTATGTAATATACGAAACCGATGTTCATAGAAAATTGAAAATCTCCAAAAATAGACTGATCCCCTTAAAAAAACGCGTGAATATTTTTGGCTCTTCTACTCTGGTGAATATTGAGCTCCATATATTCATTTCCGACAACAACATGTGGTAAGAGTATATAACGTTCATTTATTGGTACCTTCGCAGGTCAACGGGTTTGCCTTGTAGTCACAGCTGCGATGAGCCACGTATTCCAAAATGCCAACACAATCTTCCTTGATGTCAGCGTACGTGCTACAGTTTCAGTTCTCTCTCTCTCTCTCCCTCTCTCTCTCTCTCTCTCTCTCTCTCTCTCTCTCTTCGTTCTCTCTCTTTCTCGTGATCCCTCCATTTCCTTCCATCTTTCGCGCAGAGTGACGCACACACACACACACCAGCCACAGTGTAAACCCTATTGCCGGTTCCCCCATCGGTCACGAGGATTGAAATAAACAAACAAGCATCGGGAGCAATATCCAGCTCGGTCAATATTTGCCCGACGGTTAGTCGACTCGACTTCCATCCTCTGCTGCCCTGCGTCGTCGTCATCGTCGTTCCGTTCTACCGCATCGCGACGCCGCCGTCGATCCCTATGCTATGTCAACCCCTCTCTTCACCTCTTCATACAGCTCTTCTTTGCCAACCATCCTAACCCTCCTCCTGCCACCCTCTGGTACCAGACTTCGATGCCTCTCGCGACGGCGACCAGAGGGCTCTCTCGTCGAGAGGGAGGAAAGTAAACGTCAATGTAAACGCCCCGTTTACATTTACGTGTTTGCCCGAGCAACTCAAATATTTCGGGGTCTCCGCTTCGGTTTCTCCAAACCCATATACTTCACTTGCTCCTTCCTCTTCTCTTTGTCTCTATCATGCCCTCTTTGTCTATGTTTATACGCACATATGAACATTTTGTAAACGTTGGTAGCACATATTATATGTATACACTACAGGCGAAAAGTTTCCGGACAAAAAGTCAAAAAAGTTCCGGAACGATTTTTTCTGCCATTTCACCGATAGCTGACATAAATGAATTTTAAAAACGGCATTTTGTAGGGAGGAATTCAACTTCATTCGGTTTTTTTTTATTTTTACTATTTTTTTTACGACTACTACCCTTTTTCGAAAACGACCATTTTTTGCCTTTTTTTGTTCCTTTTCTGGTGGACCCCGTTTGCAGGCAACATTTTTTTTGTGCATTTCTTTGACCGGAATCATAAAGGGGGAAGCTCAAACTTCAATTTTGTTTTTTTTTTACAGATTCGTACGATTCGTACGATTTTTTTTTTGAAGGTGCAAATCTTTCGTGTGAATACGCTGTAGAGAGCTTCTCGAAATGTCCAATTCTTGACCACGGTGCCGAATTGATGTTCCTGGACTCTCAGCAACACTCTCACGAACTGCTTCGATGTTATGTGTTGAACGACTTGTTGAACGACGGCCAGAGTGTCTAAGATCACTAATTGATCCAGTCTACCTATATGTTTTAAATTAATCTCTTCACAGTTGATGGAGTCAAATCACGATTCCGAACATATTGTGTACGAAAATCGCGAACTGCAGCTGCCAGACCTTCATTATTTTAAAAATAATGCTCAATAATGAAAACGCGTTGTTCTTTTGTGTAGCGCTCCATTTTTAAGGCGTTAGGCCACTCTAGAATTTTTCAAAAATCGATTTTTTTTTGTTAAGAATGTACCTTAGTAGCTATAAAATTATATTTCAAAAGATTATGGTTGTGAAAAATCTCTAAGTACTCGATTTTCGAATTCTAGCGCAACCCCTCTTGATTCATGTCGTGAATCAAGAGTCGTGAATCAAGAGAAAGCTACATTTTTCAAGTCGGCCGGACTCGAAACTCAAACAAATTTCAACCGATTCACTTGAAATTTTAACTGTATATTTAGAATTACATTTTCTGAGGCACTGCGTAGGATTTTTTTATTATAATGCATAGTTCCTTTTTTATAAACAATTTTCTGACAATTTTCTCATGGCATTTTATACTTTTTGTTTTAGAAATGCGCCATTTTGACAAAAAACAATATATCAAAAAAATCCTACGTACTTCTAAAGCTATTCTTATATATAATCGAAAAAACTTTAGTGTCTCATCATAACTCAAAAATTATAGGAGCTGTTGGTCCGGCCTTTATTTCTGGAAGGTAACTTCCAGAAATAAAGGCGTCATCGAAAAAATACGGCACAGTCGCCATTTTGACATGTTTTGCTGTGAAAAAATAATTTTGTATAATCAATTACGTGTATAATAAAACCCCTATTTTGCAATTCCGATTTATTTTATGGTTTCGCTGAAAAGAAATCACAAAATATGCCCGTTTTTAGCCTCCAGAGTGGCCTAAGGCCCTAAGCATCCTGAACGGTCAGTTGTCACGCTGTCATTTTTTTTTCATTGGCAACACTTTACCTCCCAAATGGCGTAAAATTCAAATCTTGCATGAATTTTGGCACACCCTTTATATATAAATTACCTACCGATATTTGATAATGTGCCCGTTTGAACATCTGATCGTAGCACGATTGGCATGAAGTGCAAACCAACAATGTCCCTCACTTAAAAAATTCTCACGTGCAAAGAGGTGCACTGCGGAGTCTGAGCAATGACTATTGGCGGAAAATTTGAATTTTTATCACGTTCAAAGACATCCCTTTCCTTTGCAAGCTGGTCGAGTCTTTTCACACCGGCTGAACAGTTATTGAAATATCATTACGAGTATTGCATTCGAACGTAGTTTTGACTTGAAAAGTCGTTGCGTCTTAAGTTGTTTCATCCGTATACCGGGGGACTTCCGTTTTCCTTATCCAAAGCACTTCGGTACCGGTATACGAAACGGTACAAGAGCGCACCGTGCCACGGCAGTGCACGAGAAACATAATGGGGCAAGTGAAAAAGGTCGAACGTGTGGAAAAAGCGAGATCCTTCCGTATTTCCGGGTTACGGAAACGCCGGTGAAAGTAGCGCCATCGCGTAGCAGTGCGCGTATCAATTATTCAGGAAAAGAAAGAAGCTACCGTCGCTCCGTTTGCTCTTCGACGTTACACCGACGTCGGGGGCCACTTCGGGTCGATCACCCTGTAATCGATAACGCTCGCGCGCGCTGTTCCGTTCTTTTATTTTTCCGGCGCTCGTGAAAAACACCGAGGAGAAAATTATGGCTTTCCTATTCTCGTTTCCACTTCACGTCAGATGAGGCACTCGAATGTACGTAAGAGGGGACGAGAAAAAAAAAAACAAAAAATCATCGAACAAATCCCGTATCTTTGCGGAACCATTAATTATCATACCTGACAAAATTTATATCCGATAATAGGATTTGATCGGAACGGAATGGAAAGCTTGTTCGTTCATTTCGAATAAATCATTATCCAGTGATTGCGCAAGATTGATTGGGAGGAATATCTCACGAAGCAACCCTCGTAGCAAGAAAAATGTTCGTGCTTTTTAAAATCCTGCAGAGAGAGAGAGAGAGAGAGCGAGAGAGAGAGAGAGAGAGAGAGAGAGAGAGAGAGAGAGAGAGAGAGAGAGAGAGAGAGAGAGAGAGAGAGAGAGAGAGAGAGAGAGAGAGAGAGAGAGAGAGAGAAAGAGAGAGAGCGAGAGAGGGACCATTATCTTCGACTGTGTGTACTCTGAAAGCAGAACAAAAGTAGAACCCTCGCCGCAAAATACGTGAGGACAAAACGTCCGGTTGGAAGAAAAGATTCGGAATGAGATAGAACTCGTAATGTGGAGGGTAAAAAAGCGTTTCAGGTTAGTGCCGCATCGCGGACTGGTCTAGTATGAAGAGAGAGAGAGAGAGAAAGAGGAAAAGAGAAGGAAAGAAAGGGAGGAAGAGTCGAGGGATATACGGTACGGGAGCGTAATTCCTTCATGGAAAATTCAAGGTTTTTCATTAGCGCCCAACCCGCGTGGGTTCTCTTCCAGTACTCGTCTCACACCCCAATCCTCCTCTTGCTCACTCGCTCTTTTTTCTTCTACTCAGCCAACCCTTCCTCCCTCCCACTCCCTCTCTCTCTCTCTCTCTCTCTCGGTCTACGTGTCCCCATCTCTCTGTGGTAAAACCGACGTTTTCCCGAGTGAGAAAGCGGAAATGTGAAACTCGACGACGAGAAAGATAGAGGGAAAGGTAGAATAGGGGGTCTCGTGCGGTTGCGGTGGTTGGAGTGGCAACGATGGTGATGGTGCGGTTTGGTGCCACGGAACCCCTAGCAAGCTCTACCTCCGCCGCAAGGGCTGTGACGTGGAGCCCGAGGGAGGAAGAAGAAAAAAAAATCTTTTACAGGAGAAAAATTCTGTAGAACAACCACAGTGCATATTTCATATATTATTTTGCGCGCTTCGAGGCAGGCCGCTCAGAGTCGGTCTCTCATCCATTCGCTTTCCTGCCGTGTTCACTCTCGTGAATTTTTCCTTCTCTTTCATTTCTTTTTTTCTTTTAATATTCCTGCCGTTGTTCCGCTTTCCTCTCTCTCTCTCTCCCTCTCTCTCTCTCTCTCTCTCTCTCTCTCTCTCTCTCCCCCTCTCTCCCTCTCTCTCTCTCTCCATCTATCTTCTTTTCCGGACTCCTCACCATCTATGCTCGCACCGAGAGCTCTTTATTCACCCCTTGTATAGCTAGGGGTGCTCCTCCCTTCCTTCTCGCAATCCCTGGCGGTACATCAAGCCTCTCTCTCTCTCTGTCTCTGACTGCGTATATATATACATATGTATATATGCGTTGAGGGGAGCCTCGCATCTTGCTACATATATTGCATATATACGGACACCGTCTAGTACAGTGGAACAAAAAACCCTCCATGTAAGCGCCTGCGGCGTTAATATTTTAAGCACACTTTTCCTCTTCCGCTCTGGCCACCTCTTCTTCCCTCTTTCTCTTTGTCTTTCATTTCTTCCCTCCATCCCTTGCTTTCACTTACTCTGTATACGGGCGTGCGTTGTTCTATCTACTTTTCCAAACACACATACACCCACGCACTCATCTCTGTACTACTACTTAAAATTATCACGCGATATCTTTTCCCCTATCACGGATCAGTCGGCTCTCCAAACCACGGCCGTCTTTCATTGTCGTCCAATTTTTTATGCCGTGCTCTTTTAGGTCGATTGACTTCGGGTGTCCACCTCCGTTCTCATTTGTGTCGGGGCCGGTTGGGGAAATTTCCTTTCTTCCAATACTTTCCTCTTGATCGACATGAACAAAAAAAAAGAGGTTTTGTAGGGACTTCAGGGTGGAAATTGGGTTAGGTCTTCGGTCGGGTCTACATCAATTTTCCCGTAACTTCATTGGGGGCCTAGTTTGAAAGCGTGTGGAGCCTTAATGGATGGTTACACTTCAACGAGGACCCTTGACGACTCCATGAGTCGGATGGATTATCAATTTATTTTACTGGGCTCACTTTCGTTCGAAAAATCGTTGGGTTTCGAGAAAATGAACGTGCTGGTATGAGGATTATTCAAATTTCGTATTTTTACAGTTTTTGAATCTCAATTTGATGCTATATTTCGAATAGTCAATGTCGCCTGCTGACATTTAAATGTATATTTGATTTTTTTCAATGTATATATACATATGTGTGTGTGTATGTCTGTGTGTGAATTTTTTTCGTACTCACATCGATTTTGGGTTTGAAGAAAACATTTTTTTATGTTGACTATACCACTGAAGCACTGTTTGTATTTAATTTGGCTAAAATAGATGCAACGCTTAGGATATTATTGAACAACTACAATCCGGTGAACGTTCTGCATTTCTTTGGTTCGAATTTTTCGACAATTTCGACTGCACCCTTTCTTAAATTTCGAGTAACGATGCGACTCGTTCTTCATCATCGGAGCATTGCGAACGAATGCTCTGGAGCAAAAATCATCTAAACTGAAAAGTGCATGGGCGAAGTAAAAGAACGATGGAGCGATCCGATTACGATTTTTTTTACGCAGAGGTAAATTTTTTTTTCAAACATACGCTAATATCTAATTTATCTATTTTATCTAAATTTCTCACATACCTAATTCTACCTATTTTACCTAATAACTAATTTACGGCAATTTTTTTAATACATACGACAATTCCTTATAACTATTTCTCCCTAAGGATTACCTACCTCCATGTACATACATACATACATACACACACACATTTACATGTATGGTAGAAGTATAGCAATTCGTTCGGGTTTCCCGATGCTATCGGAAACGTGAATGGTCGTACTGCAATCGTCGAAGTTTCTCCACCGTGCCGTCACTAGGCTGGTTCGCGATATTTCATTTGATATATATTCGAAACATGGTGAAGATTCGATAAAATCGTCCAGATGGCTGTCTCACGTATATATATATATATATATATATATATATATATATATATATATATAAATGTAGAAAATCGATATAGCATACAATACAGTGAGTAGCGCGGAATTGAGCGTAGAACGAGAGCTGAAAAAGTGGCACGGAAGGAGAAAAGTAGATAGAGACTTGGACGAATGCGCGGTCCCGGGTGAAAGAGGGAAAATTGAATGGTTCAAGAGGGTAGAAAAATCGAGTGGAGAACCGCGAGCGATGTGTATGACAAGAGATTCGTTCATTGAAGGAGGACGAAACGAAGGAAGTAGGAGAGCTTGTGAAACTTTAAATAGAGAGTAGAGGCGAGCGCTTTTTTACAAGACTATCCCGTGTATCTGTCTCCACTCGGAATATATATATGTGCAGTGTAATACGAATGCGGCAAACATGCAACTCGGCTTCAAGTTTTTCATCCCTCTATTTGCTTCGAGTGGAATATACTATATTATTCGTGCGGATATACGTATACGTTGTGTTTCCGCGCTCCCCCGCCCCCCCCCCCCCCCCCCTCCACTCGATTCTCCCTTATTTTTCCTATTCACGACTTTTTCTTTCCGCGGCATCGAGAACTCGCAAGAGCGCACATCTCTCTTCGTATACGCGACGTTGCACGTGATATAAAAGGGAATACGAAGTTCACGGGAGGATTCGTCTCGCCGTGTGGATACGTAAAATATTTTTCTTATAAAATCCTTCCGAACTTCCTCGAGTTACGACCATATTTTACTGCTCGAACTCGTGAATCAGGACCCGCGCGCTTTATCGAAGAAATTCTGACGGCGTAGCCCGGGAATGTGGAAATAATAATGATAAAAAAATATGGTGACAAAAGTTTGAGGATTCCGAACTTTTTTTATAATCGTCGATCGGGTTCATATATTGAGATGTTGAATAAGTTCTCGCTGTTTTCCAACAGATGACGTTGCCAGAACTGCGTGCGTGTAGTTTAAGATGGTAAGGCATCTATAAAGAAGTACTATAAGCAAGCTTGGAATTCAGTGTATGTCATTTCGCCGAAGTGTAAACAATGTTTTTTTACGTAGTGTTAAACATGTCAAATTTCGTGCCAAAAAAAAAGAGTATTTGTGGAGAATTTTACTGCATTGCTTTTTTTTTTTAATCTGCAGCTGAAGCACACAAAATTCTTGTTGAGACTTATGGCGACCATGCTCTATTGGAAACAACATGCAGCGATTAGTTTAGAACCATAAAAAATAATGATTTCGATGTTGAAGATAAAGAACGCTCTGGCGCACCGAAAAAAAGGTTGAAGACGAAGAATTGAAGGCATTACTTCATGAAGACTCATATCAGCCGCTAGCTGAACTTGCAGAATCATTAGAAGTTGATCACACAACAGTTTGGAAACGTTTGAAAGCATTAGGAATGATTCAAAAGCAAGGACATTGGGTGCCGTACGAGTTGAAGCCGACAGACGTCGAACGGTGTCTTTTCACGTGTGACCAGCTGCTTCAACGGCAGAAAAGGAAAGGTTTTTCGCATCGTATCGTGACTGGCGATGAAAAATGGATACACTATGATAAACCTAAGCGTAGAAAATCGTGGGGTAAGCCCGACCATACATCAAAATCATCGGCAAAGCCGAATATCAATGGTTCCAAGCTTTTGCTCTGCATTTGGTGATATCAGCTGGGTGTAGTTTATTACGAGCTGCTCAAACCGAACGAAACCATCACGGGAGATCGCTGTCGACTACAATTGATGCGTTTGAGCCGAGCATTGAAGGAAAAACGGCCGCTATACGAGCAGAGACACAAAAAAGTGATTGTTCAGCATCACAACGCTCGGCCATATGTTGCAAAACCGGTGAAAAGCTACTTAGAAACGCTTAAATGGGAAATCCTACCCGACCCGCCGTATTCACCAGACATTGCCCCTTCCGAGTATCACTTGTTCTGATCGATGGCTCATGGCCTGGCTGAGTAGCACTTCTATTTTTATGACGATACCAAGAAATGGATCGACTCTTGGATAGCCTCAAAAGACTTGTCGTTTATCTGACGTAGAATTAAAATGCTGTCAGGAAGATGGGAAAAAGTTGTGGGTAGCGGTGGACAATACTTTCAGTGACATGTTATTTTACTAATTTTTTTAAATACCAAATTATGTAGCATTGAACAATGAACGTATGCTTGTAAGATTGTTCATTGCGTTCAACATATGTGCATAATTCACGCAACTGCTAAAATATCAATATCAATATTTTTGGCAGGAACCATGACTATAAAGTATTGTCGTTCCCTCAGGGTAATATAAAATATGGTTAAAATATGGTTGAAAATACCGTACATTTCTCTCAGTGTATAGTCTCTCGCTTTCCGCCCCCCCCCCCCTCTCTCACTCTCTAATAATAAATTTCAATGCTCCCTATATCCATGCCGAACACGATATCTTGCGAATCTCGTCGTTTGCATTCAAATCCTTTTAATTTATTCGCGCATCGAAAGGCCGATACGAGATTATTCCGACGCTACACCACGCTTCATTGAGTATGTACAATGAAAATAGCATCTCCAATTAGATTAACAATTCATGGTACAATGTTCGATCCATGCTGCTCTATTATTCAGGAGTTAAAGCTCGGCGGACGGTTCGCAGTGCTTCACTTTCGGAGGCTACTAGCGTAAACAGTATTACGTATTTCTCCAACGTTCGATATCCTCTCTTTGTATAGTTTCATGTTTGTTCTTTCGGCCTGTACGATATGTGGGTGCATTATGTGCATCGGTGGCTCAGCAACGACGAAATTGACTGTGACCGCATATTCACTCGGTCTGACGACTGCGCACTGTAACCACTGGGACACGATGATGCTTCGCCGGAGAATTCATCGATTTAATAACGCAATTAACCTGAATTCGTAATAAAGAACGCTGATTAAAAAAATGATCTCAGAGAGCTTTGTGATTTCGATCTAATCGCCGAATATTCAATTCACCAGACAGTTTCATTCATTAATGAGCACACGAAAATAAGGCTACATGGTTTCTTTTTTTGCAGGGAAGCCGATAAGAGATAGCACAGCCTGAATAATTTGGTTTGAACGATTTTTGTTTCGTGTCGCCGACATGGATTGGGATACCGTGGATTGGGATTACTTTGATCAATTTTGAAATGATAATCAATATATCTCTTCAAATAATATCATTAAAAAATTGTTTAAAATGGAAACATTAACTTTTATTAGTCTTTTTATCATCCAAATTACAATTTAAAATATTTAAAAATAAATGAAAAAAAAATTAGTCGTGATCAAAGTTATACTGAGAGTGGGGTTTACTTTGATACCCGCCTTTTTCTTAATGAGAATCGGAAGTACAATGAAGTAAATAAAATAAAACAAAGTAAAATAAAAGAAGGAGCTTTTATCCTAAAGAAGAAAATAAAACGGTCAACGGGATCGAAAGTTACAACGATTTTTATTGTTTTGGGGTTACTTTGATCGAACAAATATTACACCTTTACTTTTCAAAATCAATTATATTGATAAGCAACTGGTATTTTATAATTATTATCTATGCAGTAACATATCCATAAACTTCGAAACATTAAAAAACTAGAAAAAACAAGTTGTAGGTAACACTTTTGTCTGCCTAGGTAATCTAAATCACAAAAAGAGATCAAACTGTTCATTAGGAACATTTCTTAACCTAAATTCTGCAACATTAATATCAAATGGGAATTCAACATAGTCATTGTTATAGATAGGTTTCGGCAAGAATGATACTATATCAATCTTATCGATTTTAGATACATCTCCTTTAATTCTCTTGAATCTTGTTTTACTTCCAGTTGATTTGAAACCTTCCACTAGTAAAGAGTCTAATTCCATTATTTGGTAAACGTACTTGTACGTTTTTTTTTTTGCCACGACTGAGAATACTGAGAATAAGACCCCGAGACTACACGGAGAGAATTAAAAAGTAATTTTTATCGTGAATTTCACGGTAAAAATTACCGTGATATATTTCAATGTGGTGACAAATGAGAAAAGCATAATAATTCGTATGCAACAAGTTTTTTTCAACTCACGTTACAGAAAATTTCAAATACGTAGCTAAATTTTTACTATACAAGAAGGGTAGCGCGCACGATAATTTTTACCGAGAGCACAATACATTTTCCTATAACACTCATTAAATTTTATAATAAATCTTAAAATAACCGTTATAAAGACGATACGTTTTTATAGACATTTTTTAAATGCATAAAATAATAAAATGCACAGTAATATTTCGCTGATATTATATATTTTTAAAATTTAAGTTTTGCGTATTTTGTTACACATCAAAATTTACTAAAAAATCTGGTAAAATGTTCTATCTGAAGAAGAAATTTTATTTTATTTTTGTGAAAATCTGTGTTTTACTCAGTAATAATAAGCGAAGTTCCAGGGTTGTCATCTGGTTACCGTTACTGCACGGTAATTTTTAACATTTAATTCTCTCCGTGTAGCAATAAAGATAATACGTGCGGTGAAATTGATCAATGATCAATGTTACCCCGTCTAAGCGATCAAAGACACCCCAACGAAACAACTGCCGTCCATAAAATATGTTTTTGAGGATATGCCACACAACAAAGCATAATGTTGTTGTTTGATAAACATCTGACAAGGTGATTCTTACAAAAAACATGTCATTGCAATGACATTTTGTCATTGCCATGACATGTTTGTTATTTTTGAAGTTATTCGACCATAAAGAATAATTTAAATACATTACTTACATTTTTTATATTTTCACAGTCACTTGAACCAATTCGTTCGTGCTGCGTCTGAGTGATGACATAGACATTCGGGTTTGCCAACCTTAGAAAAAAAACTTTCGCTTGCCTTCAGAAACTTCGTAATTTGTATTTAAAAAGAAAACGAAGTTTTTTATCAGAGTAACCCCAATCCACGGTACTACTAATAACGATACCATGATGGTGAATTGATATAAAAAATGTCGAATCAAACGAATTCCGATTTTCTCAAAAATGTATTCATGGAAAAACTGACACGAAAAAAAAGTTTCGTGACAAAAAAAAAACGTTAAGGCAGTATCAATGAAATTGGGATTCTACGAGATCATAAAGTCGACTAACCCGATACCGATAATTTTATGCAAATTGTATCTAACATGAGCAGTTTCAAATTTTTCAAATCCTCACATTCTTTTGTCGAAAATACACTCCATCAGATACCGTGAAAATTCAAATGGAACCCAGATAAACTTTGTTCCTGTTCGGCTACAAGCAAATCAGAAAATGGTTTTTTTTTTTCGGCAAACCACCACCAAACTTTTACATGACTTTGTTCAAAGTTTGACGCTCGGGGTGTTGCGCGCGTTAAATCTCTTGTCTATTACTGTAGGATAATGGTATTCCAGAAACGCGCAGACAACCAATTAAGCCATTACTGCAGTAATAATCATAATATACTTACACTTTAGAAGCATTGGCAGCGAATGGTGCGACCAGCCAGCATAATGATAACTTGATTCTTTTTCTCTTTCATCTCTTAACGAATTTATAGACCTTTCTCTCTCTATTTCTTTCCGGCAAACGGACGAAGTTATTCACGAGTAGTTTTAGTTTCACTGATTATTCCAGTTACGCGATTCGCTCCTCTGGCGAATCGTTCCTCTTTTCATGTACATATATATATATATACATATATATATATATATATATACACATTTAAGATGCACTTCGTGTTGACGTTTCCCAGCGAAATGTGGCGCTGACGGCAGTAGGCTGTTATCACTTTCTCAGAAAGATGAGAGAGCGTAAAGTGCCGCGGTCTCGAGATGAGTTCAGCATAAGGTTCGTAAATAGTGTCATATATATATATATATATTGAGCACTTGGCATTTCTCCTTCGTATATTTATGCCCGCGTTATTTTTCCTACCGCCAGAAGGAAAGCTAAGCCGCGCGTGTTTACGAAAACGCATCCAGAGCGCGTCATAATCCGAGCTTTTACGTCCCGTCGTTGAGGAGACTGTCCTCGTGCGTCAATGTCATAGTAAACGAGTTTACAGTCTCGCTATTTCCTTTGTATGCAGCTTCGATCTTATTCCATTTACGTACACACACAAACACACACACACACACACACACACACATATCTATATATGGTATACGAATATATATATACAGGGTTGCCCAAAAAGTGACGTCCAAAAGGGAAATTTAAACAATTCTAATTCTACAATTTTTTTTACTTTTCAATTTTTTTTTGTCGCGAAAAAAGATTTTTTTATTTTTCTCTTCTATGTGTGATTTCTTAAATTGTGTTATCGTTATGAAGTGCACTGATAAGCAGTAAAAAAATTACCTACTGAACACAAACGTAAATGCCTTAGATTTTGATCAGAAGTTTAAAAAAATCGGTTTGAGTGAATAACTCACTGAAGTTCAGATGATAAAAAAAAATACACCAGTCATAAGACTATAGTGTAATTATTGTCTTAATCTTTCAGACTTTGTTTTATACTTCTTTTTTAGACTTTTTAATAAGAAATTCAGACTTTATTTTAGAACTTAAATTTAGAACTTAAACGTTTAATAAATTCGACTTTATTTTATGTCATTATTAACTGGTGATTGCTTTTTGAACTTCCAAAAGGAAAGTACGTACAAAAAAGAGACAAAAATAGAAAAACCTATCCTACAGGAATACTCGAAAAAAAGTTAAATATGCTTTTATCTCGACAACTAAAAAAGATCGCAAAACATATATGTGCACGGAGAGAATTAAAAAGTAATTTTTGTCGTGAATTTCACGGTAAAAATTACCGTGATATATTTCAATGTGGTGACAAGTGAGAAAAGCATAATAATTCGTATGCGACAAGTTTTTTTTTTAACTCACGTTACAGAAAATTTCAAATACGTAGCTAAAATTTTACTATACAAAAAGGGTAGCGCGCACGATAATTTTTACCGAGAGCACAATACATTTTCCTATAACACTCATTAAATTTTATAATAAATCTTAAAACAACTGTTATAAAGACGATACTTTTTTATAGACATTTTTGAAAGGCATAAAATAATAAAATGCACAGTAAAATTTCGCTGATATTATATATTTGTTAGATTTAAGTTTTGCGTATTTTGTTACACATCAAAATTTACTAGAAAATCTGGTAAAATTTTCTATCCGAAGAAGAAATTTTATTTTATTTTCGTGAAAATCTGTGTTTTACTCAGTAATAATAAGCGAAGTTTCAGGATTGTCATCTGGTTACCGTTACTGCACGGTAATTTTTAACATTTAATTCTCTCCGTGTGGCTGATTCGCATAGGTATTATTACAAGGCATCTATATTTTCCTTTTAGACGTCACTTTTCGAGCCACCCTGTATTTATACTGGTTTGCAAATTTTCTTTTCAATCCACTGCTTTCACATATATGTATAGTTGATAAAAAAAAAAAAGGACTTAGACACCAATAATTGCGCCTTAATTACTCCGCCAGTCTTTTCACAGCTGACGCGGCTGCGGCGTAGCGTAGAATTCATAATCTGTTTATTAAAAGGAAGAAAAAAACGAAGTGCGTTCGTTTGCGTGTGCAGGCTGGCGTATATTTCCTGTGGTTCGGCGCTTCGCGGGCCACCATTCATCCCCCCACGAATTTTCCGCGCTCGAAAGACTGTCGAGCGCGTACAAGAGACTGCGAATGGCTTTTGCATTTTCGAATTTGCGGCTCGCACACCATCGTGCAGCACGACAGGTTGCTCGCGCAGTATATGGCAAAGAGACCCCGAGAGTGAATAAAGAAAGAAGGAGAAGGAAAAAAATAACGTCAAGGGGAGCCGAGAGCCGGAAGAAGAAGAGGCGCAGAAAGGAAGTCGCTGTGAGAGAAGCGCGAGAAGTTCGAGATCGAGGCATGAAGGAGAAAGAGAGCCAGTGGGTTCGTTAACTTTTGACAATTTTACGGTTCGCCACCTCTCTTTTCGCGATATATAAAATCGCTTCCACGCCCCCCCCCCCCCCCCCTCCCCCTTCCTCCCGCCCCTCTCCATCGGTATCCTCATCGCCATCCTACTTTTTTTTCGTCGAGTCACTCGCTTTTTCTTTGACACTGACTTCTTTCTCTCTCCTGCTATTTATCTCTTTCTCTTTCTCTCTCTCTCTCACTCTCTCTCTCTCTCTCTCTCTCTCTCTCTCTCTCTCTCTCTCTCTCTCTCTCTCTCTCTCTCTCTCTCTCTCTTCTTTACTATCCTCTCGTATTTCCGTCGCTTTTTTACCATAGAACTCTTTCAACGCTCGTTTTTCTCTGATGCTCGGCAGAGAATCATTCGCCCTGCTCTCTCAACATGTTCTCGCGCTTTTCTTTTTTACAGCAACTCGTCCTCTCTCTCTCTCTCTTGCACTCTCTCCCTCCTTTGCTCTCCTTTTCGTTTCTTTATGCTCTTTTTTCATTAGTGCCTTCCGTCTGTGACGTTGTGCTCAAGCTTCGAGGCGTGTGCAAAGAGGATTTCGCGAGATTCAACCCTCTCTCTCTCTCTCTCTTTCTCTCTTCGTGCCGAGCCAAATTCTCATCCCCGTCGCACGACACAGAAATCTCGCTGCTTTAGCTTCCGGTCGCCTTCGTACCGACGCGCTCTCGTGATGGGATCAAAAGGGGCAAAAAAGCTTCAATGCCCGAGTGGAAGAGAGCTTTTCAAGCCGCGTACACCGATGCATGATAATTTCGCGGTGCACTGCATATCTCTATCTCTCCCTCCCTCTCTCTCTCTCTCTCTCTCTCTCTCTCTCTCTCTCTCTCTCTCTCTCTCTCTCTCTCTCTCTCTCTCTCTCTCTCTCTCTCTCGCACACACACACACAAACACACACTTCTCTCTTGTACTCTCGCACGTCGCTTTTCTATCCCGACTCTCGCCAGTCTCTCGTGTCTCTCGTGTTTCCGAGCTTTTTCTACCTTTTGTACATTCGCCGCGGTGCGCGGTGTACTACACATTGGATTTACGCTCCGAAAGAGTAACCAGTGTGCGATGTCGGGAGGAGTGCCAGGGGCCAGACATGCCAGGGATACTAAAGATGCCGAGGACCGTGCTTCGAGGTTTACATCGTATAGGTATATATATATATATATATATATATATATATATATACACGGAAGGGATATGAGTGTACGACGAACTGGTATGTGAACACGTATACTCGTGTATATTTATACACGCGTATCTTATGTATCTATGCATGTACGCCGGGCATATAACGTGTTCACATGACCAACCAGCAAACCAGCTGATTTTCATATATCCATTTGTGACCATCGTAATAATTGGAAAATTGACTGGTCGTTTGCTTTTCTCGCATTTCCATCGGTGGTCAAGATATTTTTTCGAGAATAGAGGAGGACACTGCTGTGACGGCTTCAAAAAATCGTTTTTTTGTGTGCATTTTCTTGTAATGTGTACTTTCAAAAATATGTATACCAAAAATTATTTTATAATTTAGAAAAAAGGACAGAGCGGCAGCCCTTGCCGGCTTCAATTCATAGAGCGTTTTTCTCTAAACCACTTTTTTCGAACTGGTGCAGACGATAACTTGAGCAATAATTGTCGAATATGTGAATTTTTTTCTAATTGTAATAGCTATCGTTGAGTGTAGCTAGTTTTTTTCTTTGAAAATTACTATTTCTTGAAAATTTCTATTATCTTGAATGAAAATATTTCAGGTGAAAATAATACTCTGTATTTCGAAACGTGGCCATCTTTCGAAAAATAAACAAAATCAAGAACGGCTACGCTTAACAATAGCGATATTGATGCAGATTACGGGCAAATTTTTTGTTTTGTTTCAGACGAATCAAACCAGAGATTTCCATCCCACCAGGAAGAGAAAAATTTCCGATAGGCGTTCACTCTGTCATTTATTGTACTTCAACTATTGTTTTTTTTTTTTCAATAAAAATCTACTTGAATCTACTTTAATGTATGTGGAAGAACATATCTTTAATTGAGTCCAAAAAAACCATTCAATGTATTTACAAAATTCATGAAAAAAGCTTATTTTTTACCGTCACAGTTACCCCTCTTAACATGCGACACGGACGTGGCTGTCTTCGATTTTTTCTGTCAAATATATGAATCGTGAAAAGTTTGTTTTCTATAGAATTAGTTTCAACGATGGCTGCGAGAGAGTTATCTAAAATTATCCGGCTGAAAGCTCGAAAGAAGAGTCACAAATAATTTATACCCAAATACTGAAGGAAACGATTTTGAAAAACAAATAAAATTAGAATTATATGTATCATGTGTGACAAATGTATTCTTCGATAAATTCCTTCGTCACGGCACGCCCATTGACCATTTTACAAAAACGAATTCACTCTACCGAAGTAAACGCCAGAAGATGCTTTTTTTTATTCAAAATACGCGAATGTTCATGTTAAAACGTAAACGAGGCGCATTTTTTTTCCCAATGAAAATTGCTTTTAATTCGAAGGATTCAACGAAGTGCATAATTATTTTTTAACAAGATAGAAGTGTTCTCGAGGGGTTAGGATGCATTCTTGAGAAATTTCACCATTTCATTTTAAATAGGACACCCTATATATATATATATATATATATATATATATATATATATATATATTAATATTGATATATCTGCAATAGAAATTTGTATAGAAACTTGCCGGCAGGAGAGCGGATGTACACCAACCTCCATCCCCTTTTGCGGATGGAAAAAGAAATTGGAAGCACACCCAGGGGGCAATGCCGTTCACCGCTGCAATCCATTTTTACTCTCGGAATCGAGACTGCACAAGTTTCCTATATATATGTATATTCGCCGTCATGTGTAGCTTTGCTTCTGACTCTGCGTTCATCGAAGCGAGCTCACTGTTATACCATAAATTTTATACGTATGCATACTTTCGTATATACATTTACTCTTTTATACTGTTTCTCCATTCCATCACGAAATCTACCTTTTCGTGGTCTCTCACTGCGAACCTGACTGTGATACGCTCCTGTATTCGCGTTTCGCATGACAAACGAGTGCCACAAATAAATTGATGGTTTTTTCTGTTTTAAACGTAATCCATATGTATTGAAACGTTTCTATAACACAAGTAAAAAAAAAGCATATGAAATCTCAATTTATTACTGTATTTCGAAAAATTCAAACAACCGATTAATATTGAAATACATTTTTGTTTTGCGAATTTCTGCTCGCTGTTTTGAGTTTAGAAGTCGAAAGAAACACTGATGGAAGTCTTCTATAGGCGAACACAATTCCAAAGGGTCTACTCAGCTGAAACAAAGGAACGGAAAAAATAAACATTGCGGTGTCTGAATGACCTCGAAATTTGGAAAATACGATTTTTTTTAGCTTAGGCTCTTGACTTTGATTAACGCAATAACGATTTTGTAAAAATTCTAATAATTCACTGGGTTATGACGATTTTTGTGAAGGGTCAGATCGATTAATCTCAAAATTGTCCTATCTAAAAATATATCCGTTCGATTCACTTCAAATTCGAATAGAGCAGAGTTTATAACATTTTTATCCTAGGACCGCTTGATTTTCTGATATGTTTATCCATTTGTTAGTGACAAATGATTGAAGTTGTTTTTCTGTCGCAAATCGAACTTTGTTTCTTTTACAGCTCGCCATTTTCGTAATTTCCAAAATTTCACAAAAGTCTTCGTCCATACGGAAGTTTTATCATTATACTAGACGTACTTTTTTATTTTTCGTTTCAGATCACTCTAATTGCCCGAACAACCTACACCGATTAGCTATACAGTAACTGCGGCGCCTTGTTCAAATAACAATGACTGTATTGTTTATCAATATTTTTCAATTTAAAAAAAAACTTTAATTCGGCAAGATTATGTACTAATTGTGTGTAAAACCTCGACCTGGGCATCCGTATGGTCTCGTAAGAATAAAATTGAAAATCGACCTGTTTTTCGGGCCTCAAGCAGACCCATTAACACAATTGTAGCTCAGTTTTTTCTCTCAAGCGAACCCGAGCCAAAATTTTCAAGCCACGTCCAACCCGAAAAATAGAGGCCTCCTTTCCCGAGCAGAGATCAGCGATAGCCGATTATCGGGTATCTAAACGAGGGTACAATGTTTGGAATACCATAATACATTAGGGCCTCCGAAAAGCCTCTCGAATTACAGAAACTGGGCATTGTCACTCAAAGGAGGCCAATGCAGAGCACAAATGAACCTCCCGCAGAACCTACTGACCCCCCTTTTGGCCTACTGTAGACGCACTGTAGAACCTTCGGACCTGCAATTCAGCGAAAACGTATTAATTTCATCATCAAATGGCTTACCGATCATGCCACAATGGAGTGTTGATGGAGGAGATATCGAGTTTGGGCTCAAAGCAGGTTAGATGGGGTCGAGACAACGGACTTGAGATCGAAAGCAGGTTAAGGAGGCTTGGGTTCTGCACGTTCTACTGAAACTGGGCGTCGAACGAAGGTTTGGGAGGACTAACAGAGGCTATACTGGACCAAATGGAGACCTCTTCATAGCACTCAACTCGACAAATGGGGTTTCGTAAGTTCAATGGAGGCTGACGGCTTGTGCATTACAAAAGAAATAGGTCCTGCGAGTGGTCAGAGGAGGCTATAAATTTTCGACTCGTTAACTGTCGTCTTCACCAAGTATATCCGCGCTCTCAAACAAAAATCCTTCAAAACGAGAACAAGAAAAAAGCAGCTTCGCGTCCCGTGCAGAAATATTGTCATGGACACAGTCCAATTCGGACTAGGGTCCTGGTTTCTCAAGCGGGATCTAGTCGGACATCGGATCGGATCCCGGAGCGAAATGTAACGTTCGCAAATTGGATTCCAGCCAGAATCCTAATCCGGAACTATTGAGGACTCTAGTCAAAATCGAAATAGAAACTTTGCATAGGATCCACGCTAGAATCCCGAACTTCTAGAACAAGATCTAGTTCGATATCGAATCGGATCGGAGGGATGAATGTAAAAATCACCAGGAGATACCGATCCGTATCAGGTTGAGACACTGGACGTTTTCTGAAATAATTTATTCAAGGATCTGAAAAAGATTAGGTAAAAAATAGTGCTGCAGTATAACTGTTAAAACTTATATATTTTAATAACAGAATTTTGAACAAAATTCTTTACTGTCAATAATAACATTTCGAAAAACCAATATATAGACCTTAAAAGATGTATATTTCAGAGAGAAAAGTGATATAGGTTAATTATTCTAAATAATTATATTCAAATTAAATGGAGATCGTTCGAACTAAGAAAATGTGTATTTAAGGCAGTAGTCTGCTTTAGGAGCCGAAAAAAAAGCGTTTTTTCAACAATTTTTTTGAAAGGGAAGGAAATGATTGCGGTAAACGAAATTTTGAGACGATAGTATATTATATTCAAGCTTTAAAAAACAATTTTTATTATTACAAATTATTGAAATTTGCCAAAGTTGTAACGATTTTTCTGGGGCGCCTGGAGTGTGCACTCGTAAATCGGTGCCGGTGATGGAGGTCGAGCGATGCATCTGAAACAGTGGAACCAAATTTTTTTTTAGTTTTTATAAGTTCCTTTTCTATATGAACTAAAAAAATACCGAAGAAATGACGAAATTCCAAATTTTTTCGAAGTTTGAAAAAAAAAATCACTTTTTTGAAAAAAAAATTCACTTTAAGTTGCAAAACAAGTAATTTAAATAGTACTTTTGTCCAACTTTTTTAGTTCAAATAGAAGATAATTCAATACTGAAGCTAGATCACTTTGGTTTTTTTCGATCGGACATATATTGTTTTTACTATCGCCGGCACCGTTTTCCAAAACTTGTGAAAATGAAAACTCGAGAAAACGGGCTGTAAAGTTCTGCCCGAGCATTCGCACCTGCTCGACGCTCGGCCACTAAAACTGATCTAGCTTCGAAAATATGTCGAATTGGCCTCTAAAATTTTGAACACATATTCTTGGATAGTTTTGGAATAGATTTAAGACAAAAACGAAAAATCGATTTTTTGAAGCCTGTAAAGCAGACTACTGCCTTAATTTGCTAAGAAAAATGTATTTAATACGTATTTAAAATACGCATTTCAAATTCTTGCCACCACGTCTCCGCCTTGTGCTACGTAGTGGGCGTCATCTGGATTCCGACGAGGATACCTCTTCTAGGGAATTCGTATGATATCTCGATCGGGATCTGATCGGAACTTAGGAATCCCTAAGAAATTTCTCCACAAGTCATAAACAAACATCGCCAAAAAGGGCCTTTTTGGCAACGCGCATTCCGCAATCTCGATAGCTCGTAATTACGGGAATTTCGACTGTGTCCGCAAGTCTGCAGATTGTACGTTTTCAGGCATCCGGGTTTGTTCCGGATGTAGAAGGCATCCGAAGCCCTGGCTGAGGAAAAACGGGAGTAGCGAATGCAAGCTTTGCGGAAACTTTTGTACTTTACGGGGCGTTGGTTAGCTCGCTAGGAGTAGAAGGTGGTTGGGTTATTCACCAATGTACAGGGTAAAAGAGAATGAACGAAAGAGAGAGACAGAGGTAGAAAGAGAAACAGACAGATAAACGGAAGAGCAAGAGAGAGAGAGAGAGAGAGAGAGAAAGAGAGAGAGAGAGACAAAAAGTTGGAAAGGAAAGCCGAGAGAACGAGGATATATTCCGTGAGGGTTGGTCGGAAACGCGCCGTTGAACACTCGGTGTTTCTGGGATAGCGGAACTGCCACTCCTATACCGCAGGAGTAATAGAAGCAGTAGTGTACACCAGACGTGCGCAACCAAGCGTGGGTGACAGTGGCAAAAGGACGTGGTCGTGTGGTTTGATAGTATAACGTGGAGCTTTACGAAGCCACACATAGGCACACTTGTATCTATATACATATGCGTGCCTGTGTAAATGGCCTGGCATCAACCAGACTCAAGGGCGGTACTTTAAACCGTCAACTTACGTCCTTCCGCTTACCAACAGCCGCTACACGTGTATACGTACGTCGTGGAGAGAGAGAGAGAGAGAGAGAGAGAGAGAGAGAGAGTGAGAGAAAGAGAGTTGTCAGGAAAGCACACAAGAAGCGGCAAAAGCATAGCAACAGTCTCACCCGCTGGAGGAGTATAATGGCGGCTCCATCGACGTCTCACCACGTCGCGGTTCACCCTCTGGCACCGACAACCCTCTCACTCTTCGCCAAGTATGTAAACCTATATATATATATATAGAACCGTTCCTCGTTTGACTTCTCCTAATTTCTCTGTCTTTCACGTGGGTTCGTTCCATTTTCCCCATCCCTTTTATTACTCTACTTTCGTGTTTCGCTTTTCTGTCTTTCTCTTTATCTTTTTTGGGTCTCTCTCTCTCTCTCCCTCTCTCTCTCTCTCTCTCTCTCTGTATCTTCTTCTTTTTTCCAACATATACAGTTCGTGGTTCAGATAAAGTATAGAACGTTCCTCTTCCCACCCCTATATACAACTACAACTAATACAGGGCTGCACGTATACATCCTTACTCTTTCTTCTCCACTCTCATTCTCCAGGTCGTTTCATTTTCAGTGCCACCACTATCGCTGCTAGTACTACCACATTTTTACTGGTTGCTCAGAGCAAGAACATTTCGCAACCCCTTTCCACTCGTAACCACACAACCCCTTATCAATCTTCTTCCCCACCGACCTCAGTCGCCTTACACCCCCTCAAAGCAAAACTCAACCACCCACCATACCCGACATACATTTTCCGTTCGACGAGGCGACCTCTCAACGTCGTTGACTACGTGTTTCGTAAAACCACGCGGCGGTCTTCCTCTCTCTCTCTCGCTCTTTCTCTCTTTCCTTCATCCTTTTTCTATTTGCTTACTTTTTATGGAACAGCCTCGAATACCGTTGACTTTCTTACCCTGCAGTACGTTTGTATACATAAATAACCAGGCATGCCTCTCTCTCTCTCTCTCTCGCTCTCTCTCAATATATATATATATATATACATGTGGGTACAAAAATCCTTTGATCTTCAAGTCGAAGCTTTTCTCTCTTGCTTTCCATCACTCGTCCCTATACGCCTTTTTACTAACTTGGCGAGATGCACGAGTCACATTTCTCTACGTCCTTCATCAGCCCACAAATATCTAAAAGAATAAGTTTGACGGCCGAGAATCAGAATTTCATGAGCTGAAATTAATGAAAATGCTCAACTTTTTACTACGTGTTAGCTCTTCTGTAACGAATGGAACTCGGCGAAAATTATGCGTCTTTATCGACACAGGTTTTCGAAAGTTTCCCTGTGCCCCTGTAGAAACGCGATACAGTCAGTTGCAGTGGGAAAGAGCGACTGTAGACAACACTATGGGGCTCTCTAAGTAGTTGGGAACCATAAAGTATTAAATAAAACGTGAAATGGAATCGCAAAAGCTCACGAGAGTGTATGAAGTAATATTCGAAATAGATGTATTTTAAATAAAATAATCAGATTGATTTCTACCATCTGATAATTTACTAATAGCGACAGACTTATTGATTTGCTAGTTAATTTAAATTAAAAATTTTCAATGGATCCATTTAGTCCATACGACTGAATATTCTTTTGGTAAATGGTACCAAATAGTAAAACTATTACAAGTATATACATTTTTCATTTCTCAATGGTGTCAAATAAATATTCATTTTAATAAATAAATATATTTGAAATAAATTTCTGGAATAGTCGAAAAAAATGTCGAACAATGATTTTACGAAAATTTTAGTTAATTAAAATAAAAAAGATGACATAACACATTTAGTTGATTTCAATAAATATTTTATTATCAGTATAAGGCGCCCTATAAAGAATCGTAACATCGTATACCTTTTTCCAGTACATTTTTTTCGTTTCGTCCAGCCAACGTTGTTTCATTTCATTTGTGTATTCACAAATGTGAAAACTGTGGCCGAGCGCGTTTGTGTATACGGATGAACATACTTCGTAAATTTTCACGTCGAATAAATATATGCACGTTTACGTGCGGCATAGGGTGTTGCGTACTCGAGCGATACTTCGCGAGGGTGTTTCTCGCACCTTTCACTGGCTCTGCCTTGTATGCGAGACGAGTTAGGACGGATTTGCGGCTGAGACTGCAAGAGGAGACGGTGGCGGCGGCGAAACACGCGGAGGACAAGTATGTGCAAGCGATAGAAGCAGCAAGTCCTAATGCCCGCTCTACCGCCTCTGAGTTTCCATCCTAAACCCTTTTAAGGATGTCGCACACATATACCTTCTCAGCCAAAAGCTTTATCTAATTAGAATTCCAGTATTTCTCCATTTGAGACAAATTTGAACAAAAAGTAGACGTGTCCAAGACGTTATGAACAATGATTTGTCACAATAAAAACATCAAAAGGTTGTTAAAAAATCATACAAACTATTAATAGATTCAGGAATAATTAGTTGAAAAAAAGTTTTCTTCCATTTTTACAAAAGATTTATCACGGTAAGAACATCAAAAAGTTGTTAACAAATCGTTCAAATAAATAATAGATTAATGAATGAATTATTTATTTGATAAATTATAAAATTGTAAATTATTTATTTATTAAATTATAAAGTTTGATATAAATTCGTGAACTTAATTTTCTTTTAAGTCTGTGTTACAATATATATATATATATATTCTTTACAATTACAATATAATTTAACACAGACTTAAAAAAAAATTAAGTTCAAGAATTTATATCAAACGAAGAAAACTTTTTCTCCTGATTATGCATTATATTATATAATATATATATATATATATATATATACACGCACACAAAATTTACAAAATACGCAATTTTTAAACATCTTTCAGAATTTTTAAAGAAGAATTGAAAAAAGAGAAAATTATGAACAAATTGACACATACACGGAATAATCAGCGAAGTCATTGTATACGAAGAAACACTTCTTTTACTGATTATTTGTTGAACAATTATAATTTAAAAAATCCGTCATTCCAGCGTCTTTCAGAATGTTCAAAAATGAATTAAAATAAAAGAACGAGAAAATTTACAAAAAAATCGCTAAGTACTCAGAAAAATCAACAAGTTCATTGCATATAAACAAACGCTTCCCTTACTGTTTATTATTTGACCAATTATTCGTTCAAACTATTGGTTAATCATTTTTCCAAATCAAAGTTCAGAGCAACTTCAATATGGCGTAATTTTGCCAGATTTTTCATTCGAATCGCGGAGGGCTGAAAATTCCAATGAAATGAAACTTTTGGCTGCGAATGTACGTGCGATACGTCCTCAACGTATGCCTGTACGTGCACGATACGAGTGGATTGCTCTCACACTCGTATGTCGCACCCAACCCCCTTCACCGCCCCACACTCATTTGCCAGAAGTGAGAGCTTTCGTACCCTCGAAACATCCCCCCATCCCTTTATGTGTGTACACCGAGTTACAGCGTCCTTGTATCCGAGCTTGATACGCGACACACAAGAGGCACTCTCATCCCACCTCGCAACCCTGCATGAGAGAGCAACGAGAACATAGCGAGAGCTTTGCGATATTAATAATGAAGCAACGCTTTCTCTCGTCGAGTCTGCGGTAGCTAAAATTGACGAGGTGGTGCTCCCGAGCTTCCATCCTACCCGAATATAATACGATGTTACTCAAATAAGCAAGCCAGCTTTTGATATACTCATACACCGGTATGCCCAATCACCCGGATATTAATATTATGAGAAAATTCTGCGACACTACGGAATTTCGTGTTGTGCTTGATTATTTCACGACGAATTTGAATTTCAATGCTTTACTATGCGATGCTAATTCTGTGAAAATATCGTATCTTATTGAATTTAAGATATGAGCGAGTACGAAAAAGAAAAAAAAAACATGCGTTGAAGGAACTTTTCCAGCAGTGGACACGCGATTTTTTGGTGTATACTATTTTTGTATTAATTTTTAAATATTTTTTGTTTACAGATTTAACTCGTAGAGAATTAACGGAGGAATTTTTTTTTCTCTAGCTTTAAATCACACATTAGTGTGTGGAAAAAAGTTTTGTTATTCTGCTACCAAGAAACTGATATTTTGACTGGTAAACTTTCACTATCAAACTCCAAATAATGAGAGATTTTCTTATACCGATGAAAAATATTGACGACAGAAGTCTTGCAATGATAAAATCTGCTTTTCGTCTTTTTTCTTGAACTAATCATTGAACAGCAACCACAATAATTTTGCTCGAAAATACTCGCTTCATTATAACATTCATAAATTATCGTATTTTTAAACCAACCTGCGCCGAAAATCTATTGGGGAGTCCTAAAATCCTACAACATCCTTATAGCGATTTAATAGGGACGCCACACGCAGGGAGTCCACATTGGAATCGAAGTAGATTCCACGCTATTTCCCGATTGACGTCGTCGTTTTTTTTTATTGAGTTTTTTTTGAAATTTTTTTCGGGGTCTTCGGAATCCAGGTCCGACCGGCTGAATTTCCCAAATGTTTGGATGATATTTTTAAAAAATATTGTTGAAAGGCTGCTCTTTTATGTGCTTAACATTTTGAATAAAATAATTTATATGTTATATTTAAAAAAAAAGAGACAATATGCTTTTTTTGGTGTCGAAACCCACGTAACCTCTTAAAAAAATCAGGCGTATGCAACATGATTTGGTACAATGCACTAATAAACCAACAGTTGCTTGTTAATTAGTTACATTTTAAAACATTAACATTAATTGCAATGAACTTTAAAATATTTTTTCTCAAACAATGGTAGAAGAAATACTTTCAATCACATTTTTTTTTACTTCTGGGTGCAAAAATAACGAAACGTCCCGTGTTAGTGTCTCGTGCGCCACATAGCAACAGGCGATGACGTGATGTGTTCCCCTTCCCCATCCTCTCTTTCCACCATTCGATGCACCCGCGTGCGGTGCTTAGTTTTCCAAATATTTCGATTGCCCGACTTACAACATGCCCCTCCCGGTCCTACTGTTTCAAACGATTTATACCTTTCCAAGATACATTTGGAACACGTATATATTTTGTTAAGAACATTAACGATACAGAATGCGATGGGATCCATCAAAAATCATATCGAATTCGATAATGTTGCAATCCTTTAGGATTCAAATTGGATTCCAATGGGGAATCCTGATTAGAAACTAATGTACGACCGTGACGTTTTAGCATAGAGATCCAATGCGACGATCCATCGGATCCCTATCACGAAGTGGGGACAAGTATGGAAATCCAATTGGATCCAATTGGATGAACAATTTGTGCACGGGAAAGGGCTACAGGATAATTGGGGGATGCGACTCTGTACTGAGACAGACGCAGAACGCTCATAATGAAATTCCAAGGCTTCCTAATGGCTGCGGTACTCCGAAAGGGTAAAGTACGTCTGATTGCATACAAAAAAAGTGATAGCTTAATCTTTTTTCATTGTGTTCAGGCAATACAGATTCTTATGATGCATAAGATCGAATAGAGTACTTCCGGAAGAAAAGGTCTCACCCCTTTTGCAAGGGGATACTTCAACGAAAGTGTGGCCTGCAAGGATTCATATGTTATACACATAGATTTAGATATATATATATATATATATATGTACGGAGATCATTAACCGTTAGATATAAGTGGATATAATTTGTAATAATAATGCTATTAGGAGGAAGAGGGTTCACGTAGCCTCGTCGTGTTCGCTTTTAATGAGCCTTAGGATTCCAACGAGGATTGAGACGACCTAAACTCATCTACTCTTACCTCCATATAGTACATGCCTTCTAGACATAATATAATGTGCATAAACTCCCGAATGTATATATAAGTTCAGCATATACCGAGTACATAACCAGAGGGTGCAAAATGTTTGGGTCTCCTGATTGTAAGACCTCGTTGCTATGTAACCGACTCTGTCGCGTCGAAATCTCACCCTCCAGGGTTGCCGGTGGCTGTGAGCGAAATTATACTCTCTCTCTCTCTCTCTCTCTCTCTCTCTCTCTCTCTCTCTCTCTCTCTCTCTCTCTCTCTCTCTCTCTCTCTCTCTCTCTCTCTCTCTCCCCTCTCTCCCTCTCTCTCTCTCTCTCTTTCTCTCTCTCTCTCACTCTCCGTCTCTCTTTCTCTCTACCCTTCTCTCTTCGTTTCACCCTAACAACTCTTATTTACGTTTATGGCCTTTCGGTTTGACGATCGCGTCTTTGGGTAACGTGCTTCCACTCCACGATCCAACACTCAAACTATACCCGCATACATATATACCCTGTCGTGAGCTTCATCCTATCCAGTATGTGGAACCATTAGGGACATTCGATGCGCAGCATCTCAAGCGTATGAGAACCCACGTGCAAGGCGTAAAGGGATTACTAGTTTGCGGAAAAGCAAGGGCGCGATGACGCCGAAGATTGCGCCTCGAGATTAAGGCGCCTTCATAAGCTTGATATTTTGGAAATACGATTTTTTTTTACTGCAATGTTTTCTAATCTAGGGTCTCAACGTCAATTGGCATCTAAGGTTTTGTGGAAATTAAAAAAAATTAACCGAGTTATGACTATTTTTGTCAAGGGTTATTTTCTATAGTTAGATCGATTGATTTTTTTTATGTGTTTATCCATTTGTTGAAAATAAGTTATTAAAATTGTTTCTTCCGCTTGAAAATCCTACTTTTACTTCTACAGTCTGCCATTATCATAATTTTCAAAATTTATAAAAAGTTTCCGATCATACGAGAGTTTTATTAGTACACGAGATGTGTAAATTATGAAATGAGACTTATTTTTTTCAATTTTTTTTTTATTCGAATAGAATTATAATTCAGTATTGTCTCCCTCAAAATAAGTTCCTTGGGAAGCCATATAGCGCTGGAGGCGGTTCTTCCAATCCTCATAGCAGTGCTGGAATGTTTGCATGTTTGCATGTTTGAATGTTTTTGAGTGTTCCAAAATAACGTTTCTTGAGGTGTTTTTTCAATCTCGGGAAGAGGAAAAACTCACAAGGACTCAAATCAAGTGAATAAGGAGACTGAGGAGCCGCATGAATGTTTTTACTGGCCAAAAATTCGTTTATTGAAATTGCTGCGTCATTGGTCAAAATCTGATAAACTGCGGTGTGAGTCAAATTTAACTCTTGCCCAATCATTCTGACTGTCAACCGGCGTTCTGAACGCACAAGATCCCGGATTCTGTCGACATATTCATCGGTACTTGAAGACGAAGGCCTTCCGCTGCGTGGTTCGTCTTCAATCGGCTCTCTTCCTTCTGAAAATGCCTTAAACCATCGACAAACCTGGGCCCTTGACAAAACACTGTCTTCGTAGGCCTGCTGAAGTTTTGCCAAAGTTTCCGTTGCACTGTGCCCAAGTCTGAAGCAAAACCTGATTGCACTCCGTTGCTCGAAATTGATGCCACTCATTTTAAGAACGCATCAGAAAAAAAACTATTCCACGAAAAAAAATCGCCACGGCCAACCAAATGACTCTAGCGAGTCCAAACTCGGACTGAAGGTGAATTACATATTTACCTGCCGGCCCTCCAAGTCCTGCGTCCCAAGTGTCGCTAGATCGAACGCTGCGTTGCCAATCTCATTACTTAATTGACCCACCTGGTGCTAAGAGAACATTTTTTTTTATTTTTCACGTCAGGTCTTCCCTGTTTCCAAAACCACTTTCACCGATCAGCCATGCAGAAACGGCAGCAATTTGTTTGAATAATAATAACGTCATTGCTTATCAATATTTTGTAATTGAAAAAAAACTCCACCTTATTAAGTTTGTGTATTAATTGTCTATAAAATCTCGACCTCGTCATCCCAATATTCCCATCAGAAAAAAAAAGAAAGTCGACCTATTTTTTTTTACCTGTTCTCCTTTTCAACCTCTACCAACGGAAATAAGCCCAAATAAATAGATATTAAAGAAATACAAATT